>JAOQMQ010000195.1:27963719-27974802 GCA_027563845.1 Erythroxylum subrotundum | reverse complement strand
GTTTTCCAATTTCATCACTTAAGTAGGAGTGGCCATCTGCTCTAACTCCCTGAATCAAGAGGGAAATTCCAGAACTTCATATTGTCCAAAAATGAGAGATATTGTAAGACCTATTAAGGATAAAATAAAGACAACCACAGAAAATAATTTCTGATTACCAGGCACTCGCCGTAAAATCCTCTACCAAGCCGGACTTTGAAAACTTTGTCCAACAATTTACTAGCAGCATCTTCCCTGGAGGATAGGTAAGACTTTCCCTTGGAAATTAGATCTATAGCATTCATCGCAAGTAACTGCAAGAAGGGAAAATTACAGAAATGTCAGCACTTAGAAGTCGTCTGAAATGATGATAAGGATGTGGAAGGAAAATCTAAATTCCAAAATGCTTGTAACTTCCTCAGATTCTTAAAGAATAACAAAACAATAGATGAGTTACAATCCAAATCAACCTCTCCATAAAAATGTGGGTTAGTGATGCAATTCAGCGTAGTGCGCTTTTCATTAAGTCCCACATTGAATGCTCTAATATCAGGCAAACTCCATCTTCGAAGGTCTACATCTTCCATGTACTTAAGAACCATCTCGACACTATCCCTATTTTTCAAGTCCAACAATTCATCTGCTTTCTCCTTATCATAAGCAAAACAAAAGTATTAAATCCAATATTTAACACCACACCTCAAAGCCACTGATATCAAACTAAAATCACAACAGGCAACTTACAGAACCAGATTTCAGATTAACAAGCTTGCTAGTGAAATGCTCATACACGACGTTAGAGCTACTCCTCTCAACATCAACGAAGAATTTGACTTTCTCTGGTAAATCTTCAATAGAAGAAACCATCTTTAAGGCGGACTTTCTATGATCAAAACCTATCACCCTATAGACCGAACAAACCACAACACTACATAAGCTACATTGCCTTGTTGGAAACTGATCGCAACATATTTGAGCCGAAGAATTTAGCTTACTCGCACTTAGATTGCCGCGAAATTGCCGAAGCAAACCCAGGCGGGCCAAGAAAATCAAGGAGATAACACCTTTCCAGCCCTTCCATTCGGAAATCCTCAATCCTGATAACAACCCAGTAGCAAAGTTAACATCTTTTTCTGTTTTCAGGTCTAAAGTAAATAGCTTTAAAACATCTTTCATAACCCAAAAAAGTTAGAGAAAGAAAGGGTATGGCAACCAAAAACCTGAGAGGTTCAACAGAAGAGAAAGGCAGAATAAGAGAAGGAATATGGCGTCGTAAGTGGAAGAGATGAGCAAAGAGGGCAGAGAAAGCTCCTGAGAAAGATGGGTAGTTGTAGAGCACCAAAGTTGCAGTCTTTTCTTCTCTTGCTTTCGCCATGAGTTCCAACGCCGCGTCTGATCGGAACTCTCGAGCTCCGTCGCGGTGGATCGAGGGCGCCGGTGATAAGAGAGCCCTCCATTTTCTTCGAAAGTACAAAGCCATCAAGTACTGTTCACATTGTTTTGAACGAAAAGTTAAATATATAGTGAGTATCAGAGATTGGATTGGATCATAGGGTACGAGTTTTTGAAGTAAAATATATGTTTCATGTCAGGAGGGGCACGTGGCTCTGGTATATGTTGTCCTATGCTTAATAAATTAAAACCCCAGACGTGGAAGTTGGATGAGATATTTTCTTCTCTCTTCTTCTCTCTGCCCTTTTCTGGTATGTCTGCAAGCCAACGTTGGATTTATTTCCGATGACCCCTCTTTCTTCAACCCTTTTATTGGCAATTGATTAGTTTTGTTTTCTTCCGGTTCTGTTCACCGTCTTTGTGTTTGATGCGCTGTAGAGATAGGTCCTTACCCGGTGCACTTGTGCATCTTTTTATTGTTCATATTACATCAAGTTTAGGGCTTCATTTCATGTTTTGTTTTGCCTTTGCAGGTTTTTCTTGGTCGGTTGTTTCGTGGTTGAGGTGCGAAGAAGCCTCTGTGGTTGTGATACTTCCTTTGGTTTCTGTTCTTAGCTACAACGGGTGTTTTGAAGAGCTAAAACATGGTTGCTGCATACTTGGGTAAGCTTTTTTGGTGTATACAGTTATGTCAAGTGGTTTCTTACAGTGTTCTCTTAATGGATTATGTAACACACAAAGATTTGGGCTTTGATTCTTGCTTCATTTTACGTTTCTTCCCGTTCTTTTGCTCTCTTGACGAGGTTGGAATGTCAAAATGGAAAAGGAAATGATTGAAATAATTTTCTGCTCTTGTATTGAAATTTATTACACTGTTTGAGAATGGAGGTACGAATGATTTATTTTTTATCACAGCTGTGAGCCTGTGACAATTGGTGTATCCCGTATGCTCTATATTTGCTAATTCCAAGCTGCATGCACCAATTTCCAATTGCATTTCGAGATATTGCCCTACAGTATGCTCCGTGGTTCTGTTTGCTTTTATAATGTTCTTTCCCCATCTGTAGATGGTATATTTATCTGGGCAACTTTTTCATGCAAGGTTATAGATGTTAAACTATTTTGCTTTCATCTCTTTTTGGAAATTGATTATTGTCTGCAGACTTGGTTGATTGAAGTGTGTTTCATTTGCTTGCATGGACTTACGGTTTGAAGATAGATCTTCTCTCAGATATAAAGATACAAGATAAAACTATTTCTTATGTTCTTCATCAAAGGAAAGGCAAAGAAAAACCTCAACAAGTAGTTATTGCTCTTACTTTCATTACTGTCAACTAAATAACACTTCTCATCTATTTTAACAAAACAAATATGCACTTTCTAAGGGTTCAAGTTCAGACTTTAACATTTTAAAAAATTATGTTTCTTGATAGATATGGTTCATACATAGAAATCTTCAGATTGTTTTCAGAGTTCCTTTTATATTTTAGAAAGAAAAATAAAAACGAGTCATAGATCTTGGTTTACATGTCAATATGTCCAAGTCTCTAAGTTTCTTTCTTGCTCTTTGAATTGAATCGATGACATTTCTTGATACTCTCCTCATTCTCTGAATAAATTCCCTCCAATTAAATTAAGAGAGCGGAAATAAGGCTGGGGAAACAATATCAACAATATGCTTAATTGAAATATTGTCTTACGATTTTAATCTATACTTCTAATCTAAGTACAGATCAATACACATTTTGCTAAAGAAAGTGCATATTTATTTGATTGCAAGTGGCATTTGAAATAAATGATAGTGCTAAACATCTCTCTTTAACTAAATTGATAGTGTATGATGTTGAAGTACTTGATGGTTGAATTCAAACTTCATCTCTTGATAAACATCTAAATGGATAATACTTTATCATTCCTCTATATAGGTTCTTTCTACTACTTTTACAGTTCTTTCGACATGCAACTGGGTATTAATGCAGTATGTTGGGGATGGCCGCTCTATTATTTGCCTTTTAAACTCTCATGTTGCCTTTTAATTTTCTTCACTTAGATAAACAACTTTATTTCTTATTTATACCAATATTTTTCTTAGAACATGAATAAATGTACATGATCAAACCTACGAGGAGCATGTCTGATATAATGATGTTACATTAATCTAAATGTCTTTGGTTTTTATTATTGATTTCTTGCTGTGAGATATAAGTGTTGAGAGTACATAAAAGCTAAAGTGGATTAGTGCAAGAAGCTTTTTCAAATTCTGTCCTTTTGAATCAGCTTTACAAGTTACAAGCTGTGAAGAAGCACTATGCATTGAAGAAAGAGTAAGAGGTTGAGGGCAGATTTGAATCATGAAAAACTTGTAAAATATGGAAGAAGAATTAGGAAAAGGGTGTAGAAGAAACTTTTTCAGGAAGATAAAACATGAGACTTGTTGTGGTTTTCATCTTCTTTTATATATGAATATTTTGGTCAATCGGGTAGGGCAATGAATAAGTGGTTGATGGTTAACATGTTAAATACCACCATGGGTCCCAAATTTCAAGACATGTGGCATGCCTATGGTAGATTGTTCTTGAACTTAACAAATCAGTCTTTTAGACAAGTAAAATTGTTGGATCAAATAGTTTATTACTATTAGATTGTGGTCTACTAATTATTGAATTGGAAAATTGTTATTTTCAGAAAACATCAACCGAGATTGTGGCGGCTATTCAATGTATTGCATTGATTGTGTTTCTAATAGATAGGAACTTTGAATCTGGAGAAATAACTCGGTTGATTCTTTGATTTTCTTGAACAATTTGTTTTATATGGAATATTTTAACTAGAATGTAGGCAAAGTATTTCCCCTTTTCCTGTGTAATTCTAGCTGTTTCAGAATAGGATAAACTTTAATTAAGATTTCAGCATTATATGTTCTGGCACTTCATCCTACTTTGAATACTTAATTCATTGACTAAATGCTGCTAATGGAGACTAAAGTTGAAGGATTATATTATAGACGTGATTCAAAGTGTTTTGGGTTATGTTGACACGAGACAAATCTCAAAGTATACATCCAGAAAATTATCTCAAAAGTCTTGTGTTTCTTGACTTTGATCTGATAGGACTAAATAGTATCAAGGACCATAATTTGAAAATTATTATGACTAGGTGCAGTTTGAGAAAATAATTATTGTGACCTTGATTATACATTTGCTTGGGCTAATTCTATCTGATGGATCCTTCCAGCTCAATGGCAGCTCCTTCTGTTAAGTAACAGAGATTAGGGCCTGTGGACAGAGTAGGCCATGGCTTTTGGTTACTATTCTGTCCAAGTGTGCACGTGTTTACATAAACACCAAAAGGTGGCTGCACCTTTTCTTATGCTTGTTCTTTTTATCTGCCAATTTCTATGCATTTCTAATACTTCTGTTGCTATCACTTGCCACTGTTTGTTGATATTATGAATGCCATTACTATATGACTTGTGAATTGGAAAGTGAAGCGTATAGAATTTCTGTATTTTAAGAAGTCAATCTAATATTTGCAGAAGTAATTGAAAATCCTTGTTACAGGGACTTGATTATACACTTGTGACTAGATGTTTCCTCGTAATTGTTCGATGGACTACAAGTAACATATTGACTCATATGCAACAAAATAATTGAGATTTATATGTTTTTGCTGAAGCTTTACATTGGGAATCAAAATTTTGAATATAATTCTTGCTTTGGACTAATATAAAGTGCTGCTTGAAAGACTCAAAAGATAGAAGTCTCTTTTTTCTCCTCATCACAATGTCTGCCTACTATCAGTCACAAGAGTAATGCTTGAGTGCACGTACTTGAAACATAGAAATCGGGAATTGATGAAAGCCTCAACTATGATCCTTTATCTGCTGAGTACACCGAACTGGCCTTTGTGCATAGAGTTCATTTGTGAAGATCGTTTCTGATCCTGACAATGATGAATTATGAACGATGTGCATCTTTAGTGAAAATCAGATACTGTTCTTACGGCTGTTGTTTCTTGCCAAAAGGCATAGTATAATGTTCAGGATGATGTAAGTTGAAAACTTGTGATTGTATATTAAATCCTTATTCTTAGTTTAAATTGTCAAACAAAGAATTCTTGTTATATTTGTTTTTTGGTGGGGCAGGTATTGTTGTCTCCATACGAGTAATGCGGAGACAACAACAAACAACTCAGGTTTTACATGGATGAATAATGGCATATTTTCTGGTGTATAACTTTACCATGTTGACGTAAATAAATCAAGTTTAAAATTCTAATGAACAAATAGATGCAGGTTCCTTATGTCTGCTACAAGATTAGTAATGACATATACTAGTATTGTCATGGTTTTTTGTAGTGAAGAAGATATTGTCATGATCTGACAATGTTTGCCTGTAATAACTATATTTCCCAAAATGTAATGGATCTTATAGAATTTCATATGTACATACTTCTACTAAATTCATTTGTTTGTTTTAATTATTTGTCTGCTCTGAACTCTCTTTAATGAGTCAAAGAATGCACAATGCTAGTGGAACATTAGTATTGAACTTATGCTTATTGTTTACGATGCCAAACAAATCTTCACTAACACAATGATAGTTTTATCTTCACAAACATTTCAATCTCAAAGATATAGAAAAATCTAGTAACATCTGGAACCTTCCTTTTCTTTTTAGTGTAGGGAACATGAAAGCACCTGTTCAAATTGAGGTTTCCACTTATTGGGTAACATGCTGGTCTTTGATCATCCTGCAGCAACCTTGGAAATCTATCTTGCAGACATTTGTCATACCAAGTATGACAACCCTGTTGTTGAAAGCAGTCCTAGTATCTGATGAGAAATCTCCTTAGATGAGCTCGACCTTTAAACTATTTAGGAAGTTGCAGGCATGATAACCCAAGGATGCTCTATTTCAGTTGTAATCTGTCATAGATTTAGGAGAACATTCTCACGAAAGATATTAAAAAGAATTGTTTTGTATTGAGCTCCTACATTTCTCAATAGAGTGATAGAACGCACCCCAAGTTTATTGGTTGTGCTGCTACTTTGTTGTTCTGGTGTTGTGGCTGGCTCAACTCAAGGTGAATAGGGATGTCCACATCGTATTTGTTGCTTAGAGTGTATGGTGGGTGAGGACTAATATTTGCTTCAGCAACTCCATGCACCTGGGTCAAAAACTCTGTTAAGGCATCTATGTGTAGAGAACTTAATTGTCTTCATCAGACATAAAGACAGACAAATGACATCCTTTGATACAGTATACTCCTGGTATAGTCATATGCTTGACTTTGGACTGCTACTCAACTGTGATTGTGTGATGTCTTCCTGTTGTTATAGAAAAGTTGCATAAGTGATGAATACAATGTACTTAATTTGTACCTTTTTACACAAGGCTGCATTTTCTTGATGTATGATGTCTACCTTCTTATGAAGTTCTAGATTTTCTTGATAAATCAAGTTTCCCTGCATTCAGTTCCATAAAAATCGAACTTGAAAATTTTCCCTTATAAGTGTGTGGAATATGAAATTAAAGGTTGGGAAAGACCTTGTGCTTCAATTCTTTGATTTCATCGGTTAAAATCTGTTCCTGCCAAAAGAATGAAAAGAAAGTTTGTTGCCTGAGGAACAAGTTCTGTTATAGGAAATGAAGTTTGCTACAGGTACAGTTGCCATACCTTTCTTGCTCGGATGCCTTTCAAACTCATCTCTAATTGGCTTTCTAGGTTCTGGAGATCCTTTATGGTCAAACCAGAGAGCTCTTCTCCCATTAGTTTCCTGTGTCAAACTTTTTTAGTAAATGCTCGGTAGGTTTTCCACAATTTAGGCACTTCATAGATTTTGTAGACCATGTCATGGTGGATATGACAGCATTCATTTTCATCCATGGGCTATTTAGCTTTCTTAGAAGAGTGCTGAAATCTTCATCGAGAGCTTTGTAGTGCTAGAAATCAGTTGATCTAGCAATATCTACATGCTTAGTTGTCAATAGACAGTAATTGTCAACTGGAAATGAGTATTAAAAATCTAAAATTTGTTTGTATAATGGCCAAAAGAAGTAGAAGAAAGTTGAAAAGGATTAAGAAGCTGGAATATTGGGAGAGAAGGGGAAGGTTCCCTGGAAGTGGTATAATGATCCTGTCACAGTGGAATAGCTGAATTTAATTTGAAAGCAAAACTGCTGTCTTGTGAACTATGGAAGTTTTCACAATTTGACCTTTTGCACATCTAAATACATGGAGGTCCTAAAGCATATTGTTGAATTACCGAGTGGCCAAATCCTCTAGCTGGACAGTATACAGACCTATAAGAGCAGACACTGTACTCAAAAGTAATTGAGGTCGCTTTTGTAAACCTTAACTAGTGTGGAGATCCCGAACCCTGTTCTCTCTTCTGATGCAATAACATAACCTTCTGTAGTTTTAAAGTATCTTCATGTGACTTAATGACTTTTGATTCATAATGATGCTCTCTTGAATGGGGATTCTTTTAGTTCTGTTCTTCTAAGCAATGGTGAATTACATCTGCTTTATTTATTTCACTGTAGGATTATTTGATTTTATTCTTGCCCTTTAAGACCTTCCTAAGGTCTCACCTTTACAAAATAGGAGACAGAAATTAAGAGAATCAAAGTGATCAGTTTCTTGGGGTATTAGAGCCGCCATGTGTCTTCTAGATGGAGTGTCCAAGGGGATGAATGTTGAGATTCAGAAGTCAGTTAGATGCATATGCAGATTTGGGTTAGTGGTAAGCCAGATTTGGTGAGTAATGCTCTCACTTATTACGACTCTAAAAGTGTAACCTACACTATCTCTTTTTGTATATCATGACAATTTATGTTGAGTCAGCTACCTATTCTTAATTATCAATAACCATGTAGCGGAACTATCTGAATACTATCAAGAATTTAAAAGGACTGTTACTAACTGTTATAAAACAATGCCATGTGCATGAAATTAAGGTTTTTTCATTAGTCATAATCCATGATATATAATTTAGCCATAAAAAAAAAAGGTTGGTTGGAATAGTTGGAGCATCCTTGGATGAGGCTTTTTGCAGAAGTAAAAAATAAGTGGATTCATGTTAATGATAAGCATAAACTCTGAGGGACCATGGACATTTTTCATTTAAGAATTATGTATGCTTTAATACCAATAGCTGTGTTAAAAGATTCAGTGCTGAGTGGCTATACTACCTATGACATTCTTGCAAGAATTGCAATTCCTTCTTCAAGCTTGCTGCCTCCCTTTGCCAAAACTAGTGTGAACAAATAAATTGATTGCATAAGAAGAAATATCAAGAATAAAGTAGAACTCAAGCACTAGGTAAGTCAAGCATACTTGCACAGCGTATTGATGGGAAAAGTCAGCACCAAACGTTATGCGATAACCTAGAAATATTGCATACAAATGTCTTGCTATGACTTTCAAAGATGATAACTCTGATATATCCTCTGGTTTTCTGAACCACATCATCTGTTTATGAACCTTTTCATATGTTTTTTTTTCTTCAGCTACTGGAGAAAAAGTGTTAGAAATTGAAATTCATGCAAAGTTTTTGGTGGTTAATTATGTCATTCACCCAAATTTTTACCCTAGGCTAAGTTGGGAACATATAAATGATGCAAGGATGACCAAATTTTTGGTCCTAATATATACGATTTATTCGTAATTAATCTTATTTACTACTTTAAGTTGTTCTTTTTCCAAGTTCTAGTACTGTTTTAAAAAATAATTCAATCCCACATTACTTTTGACATTAATGAACATATGTTTGCCTAATGTAAATAATAAAGTTAAACTAATAAATTACTAGTCTAAACAATTACTGGTATTCATATTCAACTGGATGTTGTTCTACTCGTGCTGTCATCTAATGTGAGAGCAACCAATTACTGGTTCAAACAATAACTTTGGCTGTATGTATAGTCAAGGGATTATAGACGACTTGAATACCAGTTGGGATTATAGACGACTTGAATACCAGTTGGCTGAGTGTTAGTTGTTTGGTATGGAAGTCAGTATATGCCAAACCTTCTGACATATGTGGAGCTTATCATTCCCTGGGATTCAGCTTCATCATTGCTACATCCCACTTGAGAAAATTCATCAGACTAGATTGTTACTTGGAAGGTGAAGTTCAATAGCAGGAAAGTCACAATTATTGAGGTAAATGCACCCAGAGTAACCAATTGGTAAATTGTGTGAAACGTTTGTATATTGATAGAGCTAGGAGGCCATTAGTTTACAGTAGGCGTAAGAAGAAGTTGGCGAATTCTAGCAACACGTGAAGTTAGTTACAATTTAGTGACAGGTGTCATCTATTAATTGGGGTAGGATGAGATATATAAGGAGGGGAATATTTTGTATAGGGGCATGCGTGAATTTCTGGACTGTGCGTGTGTTTGGGAGGTATAGCCCCTCATATAGGCTGATTCTTGTTTCTGTGTATTGGCTTATTCTATCGAATATTGAAATACCATACTGAATCGGTGAGATTATTTGAATCCATCTGATTCATTTATTCTAATAGAGCAGTAACTTGGGTGAGTTCTATCAATTGGTATCAGAGCACAATCTTGGTGCCTTTAGATTGAATTCGTTTCGGTAGTGGATGGTAGTGACTAGAAGAATGGAGAAGATTGATTTGATAGAGAGGAGTGTAGCAAACCTGGCTGAGATGTTGGAGAGAAATGATGAAAAGACGCGGCGACTGGAAGAAGGTTAGAGATTCCGATCTTTTTTGGAGAGGATGCTTATGGCTGGTTGAACAAAATAGAGCGATACTTTCAGTTTAATGGGGTTGTCGACAGGGATAAAAGGGAAGCAGTGGTAGTGGCGATGGAGGGTAAGGCTTTGGTGTGGTTCAATTGGTGGGAGGCGCGGAATGCAGCAGTAGATTGGGGAGAGTTTAAATCGGCTGTGCTCAAGCGTTTCTAAGAACCCATACGAACTTCTGTTTGGGTTGCAACAATCTTCGACCGTAATGGACTACCGTGAAAACTTTGAGCTGTTAACAGGACCATTGCGGCACATTGATGAAGAAATTCTCATTGGGTTGTTTTTGAATGGATTAAAAATGGAAATCAGGGCTGAACTTAAGCTACACCCTGCTGAATCTTTGGGTGAGGTGATGGACATGGCGCTGTTGGTGGAGGAGAGGAATTTAATAGTGAAGCATGGCAGTGCTAATCTCATGCAGAGACAGACCTTCCACAAACCAGCTCAGTTCCACCGATCAACCACAGTGGATTTTCGACCCAGACCCCCAGCTGCTATGGAAACGAAGGGGAGTTCGGTGGCTCCAAAACCGACCCCAAACCAGAAAGAAGAGATTGGAGGGGTTAGGAGACGTAACTTCCGACAACTCCCACCCGAACTACTCAAGGAAAGATATGAGAAGGGGTTATGTTTCTATTGTGATGAAAGATTCAGTCCCAATCATGTTTGTAAAAACAAACAATTCCGAGTCTACATCATGGAAGAAGAAGGCGAGAATGAGCTACCCGAGGAGGTGTTCTTGGATGCCGAAGGTGATGACAGTGAAGGTAAACAACTACAGCTGAATATGATGAGTGTGATGGGGTTAACTACGAAAAGATCATTTAAAGTATGGGGGAACTTGAATGGAAGAAAGGTGGTAATATTAGTGGATTGTGGGGCCTCCAATAACTTTATCTCAAAGTCTTTAGTGGAGGAGTTATCTCTACAC
>JAOQMQ010000195.1:27928134-27938273 GCA_027563845.1 Erythroxylum subrotundum | reverse complement strand
CCTGAACCAAACGTTCTCTCACTGAATGAATCAAACCTTTATGTTGCGATCTCTTCTCTATTGATCGTGATCTCAAGCTTATAAAGAGCATCTCTTTATAAGCTTCTATTACAACTACATACTTTGCTTTAGTCATAAACAAAACTACACACTTTTATAGCTTAGATTGTCATAAGATGACTCCCTCCTATAAACTTGAACAGAAAACCTAAAGTATTTTTTCTTCCATCAAGATCTCTAGCCTTATCCACATCCGTATAACCTTCTAAAGATGGCTTATCATAACCAAAACACAAACTCCACTTTGACGTACATCTCAAGTATTTAAAAATCCATTTCACTGATTTCTAGTGCACCTTCCCTAGATTTGACAAGTATGTGCTTATTATCTTAACAATCTATGCAATATCTAACCTTATACACACCATTATATACATCAGAGACCTTACTATAGATGAGTATGAAACAGAAGACATACCATCTTTCTCCTTTTATGTTGAGGGACATGAACACTTACTTAAAGTGAAGTGTCAGTGGCGTGCTAACTGGCTTGACATGCTTCATATTAAACCTTTCCAACACATGTTCAATATATCTTTCCTGTCATAACCACAGTGTCTTACTCTTCTCGTCCCTAGTGATTTTCATGTCTAAAATATGCTTTGCGAGTCTCAAATCTTTCTTATCAAAAGATTTAAACAAATCTTCCTTTAATTTTTTGGATTGTTCCAACATCTTAACCAACATTCAATATATCATCAATGTATAGAAGAAGAATGAGGATGTTCTCACATGTGAACTTCTTGAAATACATAAAAGGATTGACATTAGTTCCCTTGTAACTATAATCTGTCATAAAGAATCAAACTTTCTATACCACTATCTTGGTGTTTATTTCAACCCATATAAGATTTTCTTCAACTTATAAACTAGATTATCCTTGCCTTTAGCTTTAAAGCCTTCTGGCTGCTCCATGTATATCTCCTCTTCCAAATGTCCATGCAAGAGAGTTGTTTTAACATCCAATTGTTCGAGTTCAAGACCCAAGAATTCAAACCCAATACTGTTTGAATTGAGGTCATTTTAATCATTGGTGAGAAGATTTCACCAAAATATGTGTCCTTCTTTTGATTAAACTCGTTCACCATTAGCCTTGCCTTATTCTTCATTGGCTTGTCATCATCTTTCTTATCTTGAATACCCACTTATTCCTCAATGCATTTTGCCTTTTGGAAACTTTACAAGCTCATATATATCATTTGTCTTTAATGGATTCATTTCTTCCTTCATAACTATGAGCCAGAGATCTTTGTTTTCACAAGATGCAACCACTTACACATTCTTAGGCTCCCCCTCAATAATAACGAATAGGTATTTTGCACTCAGATATCTAATAGAAGGCCTTTTCTCCCTTGACGACCTTTGAAACTATATATCACTAGCTATTGGATCCAGTTAATTCCCCTCCTCATTATCCCTAATAACTTCATCTTCAACATTGTACAAGTGTGGTTTGTGTAGTTCATCATTACCAGGTTGTATCTTATCACTATTAATGTGTGTTTGGTCATACACATCACCTCCTTCACTTTCAGCTTACTCAGTAAAGGAAGAAATTGGAGAAGAGTTAACAATGTCGTAAGATGAGCTACTGTTTGTGGACTTATCTCCTTTTAGAAGATCTACACTTCTTTTATGCTCCTAGAATAGTACATCCTTGCACCTGACCACTTTTTGTTTCTCTAGGTGTTCATGAATCACAAGTGCGCGGTTGTCGAAGTGAGTAATAAATTGGTAAGAACCGAGTTGTGTCCATAGGGATTATGAGAAATTTTAAATCTATGCTAGCTAATAGTGTTTGAAATCGGGTTGGTTGAAATTTTGGGAAATTCAAGGCAATGTAAAGAATTATTAAAAACTCAAAGGAATTTCTAAGCAACTATCCGATTCAATGTAACCAAAATAACTATGAATATGAAAAATCTATGCAATAACTAATTAAGAAAAGAGTGCAACAATTGACTAATTAAAATATTAACGTCAATGAAGAATGATTTTCTCTTAGGGAATGATGTTTTTTCCAACCTTAATATTGAATTAGCTATCCTCCACAAATAAAAAATCCTAACCTTGTATGTAAATTTTAAGAGTAATTAATCCTCTTCTCCCAAAGGTGAATTAATCTATCCACTCTAGACATCACTTGGTAATCTCTTACTTAAGTTCTTCCTAGAGTTTCTTAAGTTCCAAACCCAACCTTCTATTTTCATCTCCTAAACTCACAAGAAAATCCTAACTGAAATTTCTTCAATCTTCTAGCAAAAATCCCCCTTTTCTAAAGGTGAATTTATACCAAGCAAACTTCCAATAATCCAAAGTAAGAACAATTAAACCTAAGGAAAATTAACAAGTGTATGAATATTCAGTCATGAATTCCAGTAATGTTCAATGTCAAAGCATCACCAAAACATCAAATCCCTAAGAGAAATTAAGGTTCTAGCCACAAATCATCATGCCAAGCAATCCACAAGCATAAACCCTAAACAAACTCATGAAGGAATTAGATAAAAAGGAAGAACACAACTCCAAACTGCAGCAGAATAGTGTTCTCTCCCTTCTCCTTGCGTGGCTGCTTTGTTCTTCAATGGATACCGTGTTGTTTTTCCATTGGAGGTTGCGTTGTCTACACCGAATGACTAGAGGTTGCGTTGTCTTTGTGTGGAGTGGAGGTTGTATCTTCAGTCTTGGTTCAAATGGAGGCTACTTGCATGTTTTTTTCAGTAAAATGGAGGCTGCCACCCTGGTTTATTTTTACAAAACGCTGGGCTCTCATCTTTTTGGTCCTCCTGTGTTGTTTTCATTTCTATCCTTTCCAAAACACGTTGAAACCTCCTTTTCAATTTTTTTTTGTTTTCTGCACAACGTTTTTCTCTTTTCTCCCAAACCAAGACTGAGCCCTCCTTTTCTCTTTTTTTTTTCACCTGGCTGCCTACGCTACTCTGCGTTTTTCTCTTCTTTTAAAACAAAGACTGAACCCTCCTTTTGCACATTGCGTTTTTCATAGTCTTCAATTTGCTGCTGGAGTATGGCATTTTGGCATTCCAAATTTGCTATCTTTTTGCTTTATTTTTCCAAGAAACTGCTAACATTCAAATAAAATATGAAAACAACAATTTAGCATAATATCTATCCCAAAATACTGCACAATGCACCTACATTAATGCATCAATTAAAAGCCTATCAGTATCTCTATCACTAGGTCATAGAGTCTGTGCCAAACTAGTTAACACCATAGTTGATAAAAACCTAAGGTATCGCCTTTGAGTCAAGCTTCTGTCTTTGATCCTTTGGTACGTGTCTAAATAACATGTAGCTAAAGACTCTCAGATAATGATATGTGGGATCTTTACTAGTTTATACTCTCTTAAAAATCTCAAATTTTAATGGAAATGAAGGAGTTTGATTGATCAAATAGACAACAATATTGACTGCTTCACCCTAATTTTTTTTTGGCAATATGGACATTCTGAGTATGCAACGAACCTTCTCCATAATAGTTATGTTCATCCTCTTAGTAACACCTTATATTGTGCAGTCTCTTGTTTGCTATTCTCATATCTAATATCATGCAATGTATAGTAATCTTCAAACACCTTAGAAGTACACTCATCTTTATTATCTGTTTGCAAGCACTTAAGCTTCCTCTCAACTTCCTTTTCTACCATGACATAGAACTTTTGGAAAGTTTCAAATATTGAACTCTTTGTTTTCAACATGTATACTTAAGTCTTTCTCGAAGCATCATTAATCAGTGTAACAAAATATTTGTTACCTCCTAGTGATTCCTCCTTAATTGGGCCACAAACATCTGAATACACTAACTCCAATATCTCCATCTTCCTTGTAGATCTTCTCTTAAAAGAGATTCTATGTTGCTTTTCTACCAAAAATGATCATAAGGATTAAGGAATAAAGTGTTTTTGACTAGGATAAGGGTTTACCAGCCATCAATTTTATTCCTTTCTCACTCATGTGCCCCAATCATCTATGTCACAGATTTGGAGAAGATTCATTTTCGACCGTGTATGCTTCTCTACCACCACACACCTTTAAGTGTGTCTTGTACAATGCATAACAAAACTCTTCTTAAGCAATAATCATTGCTCCCTTAGACAGTTTTCATTTCCTATCATCGAAAGCGTACTTAAATCCTTCTTGATCTAACTGGTTTTAACAATAAGAAATTTAGCATTAAATCGAGAACGAGTTGTATATCTCTCAGGATCAACAAGCATCCAACATTCACCCATACCAACAAATCTCTGCAGAACTTTGATTTATCATTTGTATGCTCTTAAAGTCTCAACTCTTATAGTTTGAGAAGTATTCTACTTTTGGAACACAATGATATAAAGCTCTTGTGTCAATTAGCCACTCAGAACCCAAATCACTGACATGAAAATAGTCACTTATAGCACAAACTAGGGACACCTCATCATTCAGCCTTGAAGTTGTTGCAACAATATTTTTATTGTCTCCATCATTATAATGATCTTGCTTTTTTTTTTAATCTCTCTTTCACTTATAGCAAAACCTCTTAATATGTCATAGCTTGTAATTCATAAAATTAACATAATGGTCAAATTCTAATTTTTGAATTGTGGAATATATAAATTATAAAATCGGTTAAAGAACTATCTATAAAATAAACAAATATTTCAAAGAAAATTCATATAAATTGTGTATCATTTAAAAAAAAAAAGAAATTGAATTAACAAAGAAAGATAAAGTTACAAAAGTAATAATGTCGAAGGGTTTACCCTCAGCAAACAACACAACAGAAATTAACAACCATTAGAAAAACAGATACAAATTAGGAAAGTACTAGGAATTGGAGATATTCCCGTTGACCAGGCTAAGAATGGTGTTGCAGTAATGTCAATTCCTTGACTCTTTTAACAACCATCTTGTGTCACTCACTTTCATATAGCCTGAGCTTCTTATACATTTGCTCTTCAAAGAGACCACTATATACGTAAAAAGGAGTGAATATTTAAGCTGCATGTTGGTTGTAGTTTCTTTAGCGCGACAAGCTCTCGAATTTTAGCTATGATTAAAGAGATCAGAGATTCTTTAGTGGATGAATTGTTCGTGAAGCGTCGAAAATTTCGTTCCCTCCAAAGCAAGTAGATACAAACTCCCAAGACAATAATATGAACTGGTCTAGAGGAAGATAATAGACAATTAGTAATCTCTAAAAGTTCAAATAAAAATATAAATATATGAAAAAAGTTCATCACACTATTAAATAGATACTATCTTTACGTTTATATTATTAAGAAAATACTTTTGTATTTTAATGATTGCGTATATTCTTCATCATTTATTTATAAAAGTCATTCAATTATAATTTTTTATAATTTATTTGTGAATCATTAGTCATTCAAATTATTATTAACTAATGTATCTTTTTATTGAAAAAAATTATAGATTTATCTAGAAAGCTAAATTGATACTACAAAATAGTTATATAAGAAATGAAGTAATTAATTTTGAATATGTGTTCAAAATGCTAATCAACCGAGCTTGAGCGAGCGATGTGAGATTCCAACGAGCTTGCTTTCCTAACGGAGCATATTTGCCCTCTTCTCATCTATGGCTTCTTCTTCCTCTTCCCCGAACCCTCGTCCCCCTTTGTCCCCTGTTCCTTCCTCTTCTTCTCTTCCAAAAAGCCTAATCCAGCAATCCCTAAATCGCCTCCCTCCCTCTTCAGAAAATACTAACCCAAATACTATAGCTACTGACCTTTCTCCTAGTCCCCTCCATCTTCCCCCACTTTCGATTTCTTCTCCTTCCAAAGGTTCCCTACCGCCCACCCTTCCTCCTGCCTAGAAACCCTCTTCCTCAGATCCGCCTCGATCCTGAAAGGCTGTAGTTGAAGCAGGCTCTGGGGCCTCCTCAGAGCAACAGGAGCTTTCCTTCTTTCCTCTGGAAGTCAGGGAGAACCAGGTTTTTGTTATTCCACCAAGGGAGCTCGTGCAGTGAGGCGCGTCTAAGTTTCGCACAGTATTGATAGGCTTTTTTCTGGGAAGCGTCCGGCCTATCCAGTGGTGCAGCGTGCCCTGGCGAAAGCATGGGCTGACTTTGAGCTACAAGAGATCTTGATTACGAGCTCCAACAACTTCCTGTTCCGGTTCTCGTCTGAGCAAGGCATGAAGTCAGCGGTTGAGCGGGGTCCGTGGCACATTTAGGGGAAGCCCTTGTTTCTTTGACAATGGAGTTTAACTGGAGGAGATCTGGCAGATATCACCAAGGCTCCAGTGTGGGCTCGATTCTACAATGTTCCCGTTGAATACTGGAACACTGAAGGTCTGGGACAAATAGCGAGTGTGGTGGGGCTCCCATTGCTCATGGATACTCCGACAGCTCGTATGTCCAGGATCAACTACGCCCGACTTTGCGTGGAAATGGAGCTGAAGATGCAATGGCCGTCCACATTTCAATTGGCTACGTACGGAGAGGAAGGGCAGCTTTCCTTTCAGGAAGTCTCAGTAGAGTATGAATGGCAGCCACCGGCTTGTGAGTAGCGCAAGGTTTGGGCGCCTACCGGACAGAAGTTTGCAACAGGTATCCATTTTGAATTGGAGAAAGGTAAGGAGTCTGAAACAACTCCAGCTCCTTCTCTGGCACTCCAGAAGGATGTGGTCGAAGGTCCACTCCCACAGGACAGTGTTGAGGCAATGCCGGCTACTGTGAATAGCGAGGTTAGTAATCCTACATTGTGTGCTCCAACTCACCATTCTGCTGAAGATCCTAGAGGAGACAGTGGGGAACCTTCACCACTGCAGAGGCACAGACGGACATCAGTGGAGATAGTGGGGAGCCATCGGCCCTGGCAGACCAGACAGGTATTCCTTCCTCTCCTTCTTCTGAATTAAGACCTGCTAGTCTTGGGGCTGTGGGTGGGGTAGAAGTGGAATGTTCAATTAGAAGGACTAGGAATGCTCAGAAAAAACTGAAGTAGATAGGTTGTGGCATAGCTGGTTTCTGTGGAATGGAGTTAGTGTTTTGGAATGTTAGGGGCCTAAACCACCCCAATAAACAACTTGCCATTCGGGCATGGCTTAAACAATCCTAGCTTCTTTTGTTTGTTTGATAGAGACTAAAATTAGATCCTCAGATTTTTTGCATAAAGTCTGCTCTTCCTTATTTCCAAAATGGGACAGCTTTAGCAACCTTGCTCAATCTCCAAATGCTAGAATTTTGATAGCTTGGAACCCTGAGACTCTTTTGTGTTCTATCCATCATGTCTCGAATCAGTTTATTTGGGTGGAACTTCAACCAAGACATGGCTCCGACTCCTTTCTTCTCTCTTGTGTTTATGGAGCTAATAACCCTACCCTTAGACAGCACCTTTGGAGTGACCTTTCCACTCTTTCCCAGCCAGTTGGTTCTCATCCGTGGATGATTGCAGAGGGCTTTAATGCAATCCTCCATCCTCATGATTCTGAACCTCCTAGCCTGAATGCTTCGAGTAGCCATAATGACTTTAGGAAGTTTGTAGGCGGCAATGGCCTTTTTAACTTAAATTCAAGTGGTCCTCGGTTTACATGGTCTAATAAATAGTTAGGACATTCCTTCACAGCTCGGAAGCTTGACCACATTCTTATTAGTTCTTCTTGGTGCCATCGGTTCCTTTCCTCCGATTGTGTCATCCACAACCCTCTCATTTCAGATCATTGCCCTTTAGTGGTTAAGTCGATAGGTCATCAGTTCCACCGTGCTTCCCCTTTAGATTCCTTAATTTCTTAGCAGATCAGCCAAATTTCCAGCAGGTTGTTGTGGAAGCTTGGGCTTCCCCTGTTATAGACACTCCTTTATACCAGATTGTTACTAAGCTTAAGAGAGTTAAGCAAGCGCTTAAACTTATGAATTCGAGTCAAATATGGGATATTAATTTTAGAGTCGTGAATTGTCAAACTACTTTGAACCACATTCAGGACCTTCTTAAGGATTCTCCTAGATCCCCTCCTCTGCTGGCTAGGGAGACAGTGGCCATTCGAGATCTCTATAGATCTTTGGAGGATCAGGAATTGTTTTACAAACAATCCTCTATAATTAAATGGCTTAAGGAAGGTGATCGTAATACTAAATTCTTTCACAATTCTCTTCTTGCCAACCGAAACTGTAATTCTATTTTTTTCTCTGGAGGTGGGGAATGGCCGAAGGGTTGTGGGTCTTAGTGATATTCAAGCTCAATTCCTTGCTTACTTTCAAGGATCTATCAGGAATGAGAAGACTCTCCACTCCTCCAAGGAGATTGTAGCTCAACTCTTCCCTCATCCCCTTGCAGAAACACCTTCTCAAGCTCTTATTGCTGAAGTTTCTCCTCAAGAGATTCGAGAGGCTTTCCAGTCCCTTAATCCTAATAAGGCTCCTGGCCCAGATGGCTTTAATGGGCACTTCTATAGAAAGGCTTGGCATATTATTGGGGATGAGGTTACTGGTGCTATTCAAAACTTTTTCATTCATGGCAAACTCCTCAAGGAGCTTAATTCCACTTTCATTTCCCTTATTCCTAAATCAGCTCACCCTTTCACAGTCCTAGACTTTAGACCAATCTCTTGTTGCAATATGCTTTACAAGGTAATTGCTAAAATTTTGGCAAAAAGGCTTAGTCAAGTCCTCCCTCTCATCGTTAGTCCTAATCAAAGTGCTTTTATTAAGAATCGTTGAATAGGGGACAATATTCTCTTAGCTCAAGAAATCTTCAGGAACTATCATATTTCTAACTCTCATAAGCGTTGTGCTTTCAAAATGGATCTCCAAAAAGCTTATGACTCTATCCATTGGAGTTTTCTGCTTAACACTCTAGAAGCAGTAGGCTTTCCGATGAGGTTCATCGATTGGGTTAAGGAATGTATCACCACCCCTTCATATTCCATTTTGGTCAATGGGTCTCCTACTCAATTTTTCAAAGGAAAATCTGGATTAAGACAGGGGGATCCATTATTGCCTTTCCTCTTCATTCTCTGTATGGAAGTGTTTTCTAAGAATTTAAGACTTACTACAGACAACTCTCCCCAATTCAAATACCATTGGCGATGTCAGGGTCTTAAGCTTAACCATCTTCTCTTTGTGGATGATCTTTTACTTTTCAGTCATGGGGATTTGCTTTCAGCTCAGCTTTTACTAAACTCCTTGCATACTTTTTCTATATTTTCTGTTATGGAGATGAACAAATCCAAAAGTCAGTTTTACTTATCCCCTGATATTCTTCATTTGAGTCGTAGGATGACCCTAGTGTCAGGTCTTCAGCAAGGATCTCTCCCTTTTAGGTATCTTGGTGTTCCTCTCATTACAGGTCGTCTCTCTAGACGAGATTGTGCTTCTCATCTCGATAGAATTGATAATCGGATCAATCGTTGGATGCATAAGATCCTCTCTTATGCGGGTAGACTTCAATTGGTTATCTCAGTACTCTCATCCTTCCATGTCTACTGGTCCTCACACCTAATTCTTCCCTCTTCCATCCTTAAGGATATTGAGGCTAAGCTTAGGACCTTTTTATGGGCTGGGAAAGTAGGTACTAACTCTCAAGCTAGGGTGAAGTGGAGTGATATATGTCATCCTAAAAAGGAAGAGGGCTTAGGAGTCAAACACTTGACTACTTGGAATCAAGTGCTGTTAGGAAAACGGATCTGGTTTTTGTTTGAAGATAGGGAAGCTCTCTGGGTGAGATTGGTTGATACCATAATATTGCGGAGGCATACTTTTTGGAGTGTTCAGCCTACCTACAAAAGTTCTTGGAGTTGGAGAAATATTTTAACAGCCTGGGACAAGTTGAGTCATCAATGTAGATTTAGGATTGGTAATGGTATGTCTACTCTTTTCTGACAGGACCCTTGGCACCCGCGTGGCATTCTGAAGTCTTTGTCCACACCGAGGGAGTTTAATGGATCGGAGCTCCCGCTCACAGCACATGTTTCTGACGTGATCATTAATGATACCTAGAGCTGGAGTGAGGTCTCCTTGGACCTTCTCAGACATTTGCCCCCCCCCCCCCCAGCTTATTTCCCCAATAGCTCCTCTCCAGATAGTCTGGAATGGTTAGCCAGCTCAACCAAATGTTATACCAA
>JAOQMQ010000195.1:27894235-27913125 GCA_027563845.1 Erythroxylum subrotundum | reverse complement strand
GTGTGTGTGTGTGTGTGTGTGTGTGTGTGTGTGTGTGTGTGTGTGTGTGTGTGTGTGTGTGTGTGTGTGTGTGTGCTAAAAATTTCAATAATCTCTCAATTGGACTACATATAAATAAAATTTTATAATTATCTCATAATAAACCTTGTGAGTTTTAAATAGCTATTATTATAAAAAATCATCATTGAATAATTCAATCCATTTAATCATATTAATTTAGGATCAAAGAAATCTTTATTATTACTAGACCTATTAGTGGTTATATACATTAATATAATTAACAACATGGATTAAGTATGGATGTGTAGCCTAAAAATTTCTTGTCATATGATCTTAAGATGCCCATTTTCAACTAATCCTACTTTATTCTTTAGTGGGATCAAACCAAATGAAATCAGAGTGTAAACTAATAGAATCCTTTATACTATAGTATTAAATCATAAAAATCCATAAGACATGTCTATAATTATAAGTATCCATAAATACAAACTCTCACTAAATTGACATCTCATCATAAGACATAAAACCCATATGAGTAGTGTGCTCATGGAAAACCTTGGGTGGTAAACCTTTAGTTAGTGGATCCACAATTATAAAGCTTGTCTTAACATAATTTATGAAAATTAGACCATTTTGCATTCAAGAACTTAAAATCGATATGTTTTGACTTTGTTGAGCTCTTGTTGTCATTAGAATACAAAACTGTCGACTTATTGTCACAATATAAGTTTAATGTCCTTTTAATTTCATCTATAATTTTTAGCCCCATGATAAAGTTCTACAGCCATATCCTATGATTAGATGCCTTATAACATGCTATAAAATCAACTAACATGGTGGAAGAAGCTATAAGTATCTGCTTTGCACTATTCCATGAAATAACTCCTCCAACAAGTAGGTAGATATAGCTTGAAGTAGATCTATAACTTTCTTGGCTTCCTATGAAATTAGAGTCAATATTTTATAAATGAGCATGTAGTCTTTTTTTTCCTCTTAAGATACCACATAATCCTTTTGGATGGTTTCCAATATTTCAGTCCTAGATTGCTTAAATATATGTTTAACATTCCAATAAGGTATGCAATATCCAAACGCATACATACTTGAATATGCAATAGACTTTCTATAGCTGAAACATAAGTAATCTTTTTCCATTTCTTTAGTTTTAAATCATTCATGGGGCATTGACTGAGTTAAGATTAAATTTGTCTCCTTTAGCAAACGATGTATCATTTGGTTTATTATATTACATGCCAAATCTCTTAACTACCTTCTCGATATAACTATTTTATAATAACCTAAGAATATCTCGAGAACAATCTTAATATATATGAATCACTAATACAAAAAAGGTTCCAACATGATCTTTTTTTTCTTAAAATTCTTTGAAAGAAATTTCTTATTAAAATTCTTTGAAAGAAATTTCTTAATTTTGTACAATAAGCCTATATCATTACTAGCAGGCAGTATGCCATTAATATGTAAAACCTTAAAATATACTTACTTCTACAAAACTTGTGGTATATACTTCCATTAACCAAATTCATCTCAAAATCAAAAGGGATAACAATTTGATGAAACTTATAAAAACATTGACAAGAAGCTTACTTAAGTGTATAGATGGATTTCTCTAATTTACAAACGATTTGCTTTAAATCTTTAGAAACATGGTTTCAAGCTGCTCTGTATAAATTGTTTCATTAGTTTCACCATTGAGGAACACTGCCTTAATATCCATCTGATATAATTTAATATCAAAGTGGGCTACAAGTGCGACTATAATTCTAAAGAGAATCTTTGAGGAAACTAGTGAGGAAGTCTCCTTATAATCAATATCTCACTTTTGAGTAAAACCTTTTATGATAAGACGAGCCTTATATCTTTTCACATTGCCTTTGAATCCATTTTAGTCTTAAATATCCATTTGTAACCAATGGGTACACTTTCATGCCATGGGACATGATCTAAAACATTGTTGTCACTTTATAGACTTAAATTCCTTATTTATGACATCAATCCACTTTTGAGAATTATAACTTTCAATGGCTTTGTGGAAGTTGATGAGATTATCTTTTACTATGTTAATGGCCGTATTATGTTCTTGGAGAAAGACAACATAATCATCTAGGATTGCACTTCTCCTCTTATTAGTGGGTCTTCTTAAAGGACTTTTTCTAGGCTATTGAGTTCACCTTTAAAGAATATTTAATTGACCATGATCAAAGAGATTTTCAACAGTGTCTTGTTGCTCTGGGATCCCTTTTTGAATAATGGTAGGAATGATAACTTGATTAGGGTTGATAACAACTATAAGAAGCGAACTCTTTAAACATAAAGTCTGTAACCTTACCTCCCCCTTTCAAACTCAACACCCTTAAGGAATTTGACATTTCAAGTCTAAAAAAGAAATTGTATCCTTAGAATCATAATGAGTATCTAATAAAATAACAACTGGCTGCTCTTGAGTCCAGTTTTATTTCATTTGGCATATAAGGCCTAGCCTCAAGTGGACATTAGTTGTGTAGAAGGTTTCTTGAGTAATACAAAATATTGTGCTTTCCTTTTTGTAACAAGAAGTTAAAATAAGTTGAGTTAAGTACTATTATAAGTGAGAGTTCCTCTTTTAGTAACAGTATCTTTCTTGTATTTAAGTTGTCATTAAAGTTCTTATTGAAAATTTCTAGTTTTAATAGAGTGTTCATTCTAAATCTTATTTGTCATCTTCATTAGAAGCTCATCAACTTTAAACAAAGTAATATTAGAGCTTGAAGTTCTTTGGGGTAGAAGATGGGAAGTGATGTGGACTTTCGAGTCCCAAAGTTCTCTAAAAGAGGTTATAAAAATTAGAGAATTAAAATGAAGGCTTTGTTTTAAAGTATATGATCTTTAAGTGATTATAAAGAATGACTACATTGAACTGAAGGATGAGACTACTTTGTCTCTACCTCAAAGTAATGCCTTAAAGGATTCAAGGAAGAGAGATAGGAAAGCTCTCTTCTTAATCTTTCAAGATATAGATGATGGGGGTTTTTGAGTTGATCTTAACCTACAACAGCTCTAAAAAAGTATGGGAGAAGTTCCAAGTATCATACAAAGGAGAGAATAAAGTAAAGAAGGTACGCTTATATTCTTTAAGGAGTTATTTTGAAGCTTTAAATGTAAAAGAGAATGAAACTGTAAGTGATTTTTTTTTCCGGAATAGTTAAGTTCATAGTCAATTAAATGAGAAACAATGGGGAAACAATCACTAACACAAGAATGATGGAGAACATTATTCATTTTTTACTTCCAAAATTTGGGCTTATTGTAATAACCATTGAAGAAAAGGCTATGACCATCGACCAACTCAAAGGCTCACTTGAAACATATAAAGAAATTTAAAAGACGAAGTAAGACGTTTTGGAGCATGTTCTTCAATCCAAACTCAATTAATAAAGAATCAAATTAAATCAACTAAATATAAAACTGAGAAAGTCAAGATTACTAAACTCCGATTCAAGGAAAATATCTCATCTAATTGTAACATTGATCATTAGTTTAAAAAGAATATTTTCACAATTCAAATAGTTAGTTCGAAACATATTAAGATAGTCGTAATAAGTCTCAAAATTTTCTAAATTAATTAGTTCAAACCTAGCATCCAAATCAAAACTTATTATCAATTGACCGGGTGTTATAATATTCCATATCAAATAAATGATAGCAATAAGCTTAGTGAAAAAGACTAACCTTAAATTAAATAATCGAGATAGTTGCAATTATTTAACTTAGTTTTCTTGTTTATCATAAGTTAAATATGGAACTTCATAAATAACCTATTTGCTACTTGTACCAACCTTTGATGACGATTATAGATAATTGAATTCCTAGATAGCGATATAATAATCAATATTAAATTAAATTGTCAGATTAATCAATATTAATCATTAAGGAAATATGAGAACTTAAAACAAGAAATACTTGAATTAAAACCTGAATAAAAGTTTGGAACACAAAACTTCACAAAGTTACAACCAGAATATGGAATCCCCTTGAATCAGAAAGATTGAGTTTAGCCACACATGACTCTTTTTTCCAATAACAAAAATAGAAAAAAAGATAAAGAATTGCAAAAAGCGTAAAAAGAGAGAGAGATCCTTCTTCTGTTATGAGGAACATCTCTTTTATAAGGTTTTTGGATCTAATCATAATCTAATTCTAACTTGTAAAGATGTCTATCTAAAACAAATTCAAATTCAAATTCAAACTCCTATATGATAGCGATAAGAAGAAGTTTCCTAATTAAACTCCAACTCTTCAAGTGATCAGCCTTATCCACTGCAGTAATCTTTTTACTTTATCCAAGATTTTTCATTATCATCAATAGAGTCTCAATTTGATGCAATCTCCACTTTTTATCTCCTAAAACAAAACAAACAATAATTTCAATATTTAAGCACCAAAATAAATTCAAAACAAAGGGGATAATATCAAATATTATGTCAAGATAAGATCTTATCAAGAAGAAAAAAAACTTTAGCACCCAAAGAGGCCAAAGAGCAAGAGCTTATGGTGGAGGATGTACAAGCCAAATAAGAGGATGCTTCAAACTATCTAAACTTGGAGGAAAAGAACAAAGCAATATGTTTACAAGAGGGCATGGAAGAGGAAGCAAACCAAAAAGATGATAGAGGTCAGAGTTACGGAAAATTTTAAGTTAAATGTTTTAATTGTCGCAAACTAAGCCACTTTGCTTCAAATTAATCCTAATAATATTAAAGAGAAAGCTCATTATATTGAAGAGGAGAAGTAAGAAGACTTCGTTCTATTATTGGATTATAAAGGAAAGGAAGGGATAGTTAGCACATGGTACTTAGATACTGACACTAGCAACCATTTGTGTGGGAGTAAGGACATGTTTGTGGAACTTAATGAGTTCATAAATAGCAACGCTATATTTGGAGATGCATCTAAAATATTGATTAAAGGAAAAGGTAACATCTTAATCCATTTAAAAGATGGAAGGAATGTGTTTATTTCAAATGTATATTATATTCCAAATATGAAAAATAATATAACAAGTTTTCACCTCCTATTAGAGAAACGAAATAATATTCACTGTAAAGATCATAGTCCTTTAATAAGAGATCAAAGAAATAATTTGATAGTCAAAGTGCTAATGATAAGAAGTAGAATGTTCTCAATTAACATCTAAAATGATGTAGCAAAATGTCTTTAAGCTTATATTAGAGACCCTTTTTGGCTTTGACACCTAAGATTTGGGCATTTAAAATTTGGAGGATTAAAGTTTTTAAATGAGAAAGAATGGTGAAAAGATTACCTCCCATCACTTATCTAGATAAATTATATGAGGGATGTTATTTGGAAAGCATTCAAAAAAAATTTTCTAAAAGAGGCCACAATAAGGGCTAAGAAGTTGTTATAACTTATACACATCAATATATGTGGTCTAATTTCACCTTGCTCCTTTAGCAAGAATGAATACTTCCTTCTCTTTATTGATGAATTTTTAAGAAAGATATGGGTATGTTTCTTGAAGCAGAAATTAGAGGCATTTGATGTTTTTAAAAGGTTCAAGGAACTTGTTAAGATAGAAAGAGGACATAAGATCAAAGGTTTGAGAGGAGGAAAATTCACATTAAGAGAGTTCAACAAATTTTACGAAGAGTACAAATTCATCATCCTTTAATAATTCTAAGATCTTGCAAACAAAATAGAGTAATAGAGAGGAAGAATAGAATCATTCTTAAAATGGTTCAAAGCATGTTGAAGAAACAAAAAGATGCTAAGGGGTTTTAAACTAAATATGTAGAATGTGTAGACTACTTGTTCGATTGCTCATTAATAAGTAGTACAAGGAAGAACACCATAAGAGGCATGAATTTGATATAATCATGACATTGCACACTTGAAGGTTTTTAAGATCATAGCCTATATTCATATACCTAATGAAAGGAGATTGAAAATTGATGATATAAGTGAGAAATTTGTGTTTGTTAGCTATACAAAGCTCAAAATGCTACAAACTTTACAATATAAGTAATGGCGAAGTAGTTACTAGTAGAGACATTAAGTTTAATGAAGAAGGTATATGGAAATAAGGATTTCCAAAAGGACATTTATGACTTGCTTCCTCTCATGGTTGAAGACAAGGAAGAAGAACAACTAAGTGAAAAAAATACGAGAGTCCATTACACCTTTTACATTATCAAGGACATTATCTCGCATAAGGAAGAAGAACAACTAAGTGAAAAAAATACGAGAGTCCATTACACCTTTTTACATTATCAAGGACATTATCTCACATTGATTCTCTACTGTCATTCTTAAAGGAAAGAGGGATACAAAAGGAAAGAGATATATAAGACATAATTCGGGTAAAAGACCATTAAAATAATTTGACTTTATTTTATCTTTTTGTTGATTGTGAATAAATCTTATTTTGAAGAAGTGACCCAACAAAAGAAACAGAGAAATACTATGGATAAGGAGATTAATTCCATTATAAAAAAATGACACATGGGAGCTTGTAGAACTTTTAAAAGAGCATAAGATACTTGAGGACTTTCTGCCTCTACTTGAAAGATTCAAAGGCAAAATTAATGCATAGAAGAATATGGCTTTCTCTAGAGCAGGTAGGCTTTAACTTATTTCCTCAGTTATAAGGAATAAGCATACACATTGGAGTTCCTACTTGTTTCTTCCTAAAAAACTAAACAAGGATTTTTATGAAATTTTTCTTGTAAACTGGTGAGGTTGCCTAAAGAGCATTGGTTAACTAAGAGAAACTATACCTTGAAAAGCATGAAGGAGGACTTGGTTTAACCAGTTTGTAGACCATGCAAGATGTTTTAGTACCAAAAAGAATTGGAAGGTTGTTTGGTGATAAGGAAGCATTGTGGAAAAAATGGGTCAATGAATTCTACCTTAAGCATATGAGTTTTTGGTAGATAAAAATGAAGAGTTGGCATTCATAGAGCTTCATATAGATGTTAAGGTAATTAGTTTACTCCACATCAAGCTACAAGTGGGGAATGGGAACTTAATATGATCTTGTCATGATCACTTGATTGATCTCAGCCCCCTAAATTTAGGAGAACTAAATTAATTAAAGGGAGGGAGAATGGTCTACTAACTTTAGAGCAAGAACATTATAAGTCATTATAACAAATTGTAACCTAAACACTAACCAAGAGGATTTGTTAATGTGGGTTCCTCAAAGGTCAAGTAAGTTAACTAATTCCTCTTACTTGAATTTGTTCAAGTCCTATTCCATAAGGGTTAATTGGTATGAGATAATTTGGAAGAAAACCCTTATTCTTAAGGTTTCCTTCATTTGTTAGTTAGAACCTATGATAATATTAATTCTACTTACGCTTTATGAAATCTTGTCCTCGAGCCTATCTTTCAACTATTTTTTCAATGTCAATACTTAATATCAATCTGGTCTAACTTAAAATATTTATTGAATACCTATTATGATAAAATTGAATGGGCTGATATCCTAAATTGGTCTTAGCTATTGTTCAAAGGGAAATCAAGGACTATTTTTTTTAATCAAAACAACATTTAACTGCTGTGTTTACTTGATCTGGATGGAAAGGAATTATAGAGTTTTTAGAGGTACTTCCTGGAATAAATATAATCTAGCATACAAGATGATATGTTATATTAGAGAGATTATCTAGTCCCACAAAGCTCATCAAGATGCTAATCCTCAGATAAGATTGAGATGGAACTTAATCTAAAATATCATACAATTAATCTCAATTTCAACATATCATGAAGATCAATCCTTAGCGTAAACTTTAACTCAACCACAGGTAACATACAATGACAAAAATTAAATAGGAGATCATTTACAAGTTATTTTGGAGTCGAGGAATTTCTTTAGGATGGAACCGTCCATCACTAACTCCTATTCCAGAAGACTCAAAAGGAATCTTAAAGGTCCAACACTAGCTCTTGTTCCAGAAGTTTCAGAGGAAATTATAGAGGAAAATTCTTTTTTTTTGTTAAATTCGACCAGAGGAAAGTGAACAGACTAAATGTTGTATGTAAGACATGTTATCGGAACCTTTTACCACTAACTTCTTCTACACCATTCAGATGTTGATTTTGGGTGTAAAGGTTAATACCTAGGCCGTTAACTAATGTAAATTATAAAAACTATTTACTAATACAATATTTTTATTTTTCAAAAAAGAAAAAGAAAATTGGAGTAAAGTGATTTTACAAGGCAAAGAAGGGTGCTAAAGGAAAGATAAAAAGATCAAGGTAAGATTAGTGGCAAAAGATTAAAAATAAAAGGCCATCATTAATTATGAAGAGGTATTTATGTCTATTGACCATTTAGGATTATTAGATTAATCATTTCTTTAGCTGTCCAAAATAAATGGAAGATTTATTAATGGATGTAAAGTCGACTTTTTTGAGAAACTTACTTGAAGAGGAAGTTTATGCAGATCAATCTTTAAGTTATATGGTGAAAGGGCACAAAGACAAAGTGTTAAAGTTGAAGAAAGTCTTATATGGATTAAAGCAAGCACTAAGGGCATGCCTTCTATGTGACAAAGTTTAAGTATAGGAATATCTTAATTGTTTGCTTTTACGCAGATGATTTGATCTTCACGAGAAACAATCTAAGGTTAATTGAAGAACTCAAAAGTGTAATGGCGAAGGAGTTTGAGATAATTGACCTTAGCCTTATGTCTTAGTATATTGGCGTTGAAGAAAAGCAAAAAGAGGAAGGCATATTCATCTCTTAAGAAGGCTCTATAAGGGCCATTATTAAAAAGTTCAATATAGACGAATGTGAACCTATTGAGATACCTATTGTTGGACCTCAAATTTTTTTCTTTTATTTTCTTTTATTTATTTATTGATTTATTTTATTTTATCTTCTTATAATTTAGTCACTAAGTTAGCAAGCATAAGTAGAAATTAAGATTTGGGATAGAAATGTTAGTTGAATTAAAGTAGTAAGAGTACAAGGGCAATTTTGCCAAGTCACTTAAGTTTAAAAGCCATAAGGCATTAAATGAAGGACAAAATGGACATTTTACACTTAATAAGGGTAGAATTGGAAGAAGAAGAGTGGTCTTGCTTTTAGAAGAAGAAGAAGAATCGTGAGTGAGGGAGAGAAAAGAAGAGAAATCGTGGAAATGAAAGGAAGAAGAGAGAAAGGAGCTAGGTTTCATCTTTTCTTAGTTTTTAAGAGTGAATTTGAGGTTGTTCAAGAAGAGAAAAAGAAAGAGGAAGAGGGAAGCTTTCATTTGAGCTAATAAACTCCTTAATTGGTGAAGATTCAAGGCAAGCCCAATTTTAATCTTTGGATTCTTGGAAGGGTCTAGGTTCATGAAGTTTAGGAAATGCATGGGTTTAAGTATTCTAAAATCAATTTTAGTGAATATGCTTTGTGGAATTCTCAATTTATATTCCTATTGAATGGGAATTTTTGTAAATGTTAAAGGAAATCAAGAAGGGCAAGAGAAGCAAGAGGAGAGGCACATTTAAGCAAGTTTATAAGCAAGGAATTCAAGGTGGGTTACATATTTATAATGGAGTTAATGAGCCATAAATGCTTTTCCAAATTAATTGAATTAAATGATTTTAAATTGCTTCATAAATGTTGCATTTATTGCTCATTAAATGAATCGAGAAGTTGCTACATGTTTGGTACATGAACTTGGTTGATGAATTTTAAAATGAGGATAGAAATGATATTTTTGAAATATATCATGCTTATGAAAATTATGTTTCCGAAATGTGCCATTTTGGGCAATATATTTGCAAGTTATGAAATTCATGTTTGTGTGGGTTAGTGATGGTCCATTCTGTATGTCACGTGCACGTTGATCATATTAAAGGCTTCTCCCGCCTGCCCTCTAGTGACATGGAGCTCCTTCACAAACTCCCCCATGTTTACGAACTACGCAAAACCATTATGTGGCTTTGTGATAGTTCGTTCTGTTGTTATAGGAGATTCGCAAGAACTCCCACATGGACCTACCCAAACCATCTTGATTGCTTATGTGGATTATGTTGTTTATGAATTGTTTGATAAGTTGAGAATTTGGGAAATATGTGTTATATGAATTCAATGAATATTTTCAATGGTTTTGCTTGTTGCTCGTTATAAACTTGTTACCCACGAGTTTTTAAGCTCAACCCCATTCTTCCCCATCTTTAGGTGATGAGCAAGAGATCGAGTGATCGAGGGTCAAGGCATCACTCTAAAGTTGCATATTTTGTATTTGAAGTTAGTCATGGAAAACACAAGGCTTTAGCTGCATTTCAAGTTTTAGTCATTCATATGTATTTTGTATTTTTGAACTTTGAGAATTGTTATATTGTGGCTTGAAATGCCTATTAAAGCTTTGTAAAACTTTTATCTTTTGATATTAATCAAATATGTTTGTATTTGCTCATGATTTCTCCAAGCTTTCGCAATTCTTTCTCAAGAGACAAATATTTGAAGTAGTTTCTTGTGTAATTGTTCATAACTATCTTTTGTTGAGTGATAGAGGTGGTTTTGGAAGTGTATGTGCAAAATTGGGTATTTGGTAGTTGAGTTTGGGAGTCTGGGATCGTATGTTTAGTTGCGACGAATCTTTCCGAAGGGTATTTCGTGTTATTTTTGGCAACTTTGCCACGGCGAAGCTAGACCCTTGGTCGCGGTGTACTTTTCCGAAAGGTTTTATTTTGAATTTGGTAACTTCGCCGCGGCGAAGCCAGACCCTTGGCCTGCGGCGTACTTTTTCGAAAGGTTTTAGTTTGAATTTGGCAACTTCGCTGCGGCGAAGCCAAGACTTTCGCCACGGCGTATTTGTCCCGAGAGATACTTGGGTTGATCTGGGGTCTTCGCCGCGGCGAAGTCAAGACTTTTGCCGCGATGTATTTGTCCCGAAGGGTCGGTTCACTCAACCTTGAGACTTCTCCTCGGCGAAGCCAAATGTTGGCCACTGCAAACTTGTCCCGAAAGGTCCTAGGAATTATCTCTATAGTTTCGCCGCGGCGAAACAATCTTTGCCGCGGCGAACCCGCCTTTGCTGGCGGTGAAGTTTTCTTTTCAAATTATATGTTTTCAATCTCCCTCTCGTATGACCTTCACCCGACCACCTCGAATGGTTGCTTTGGGACTAGTAACGGGACATTGGGCCCAACGCACGCCCACGTTTTATGATTCTGGAGTTGGGCTCTGGAAACGAGGCCCAACGCCTATTGAATGTAGAATCAAACTGTCCAAACATGAAGATGGAGAAAATGTGGATCCTACACTATTCAAAAATATTCCCTTGAAGACAAATTGAATTTGGAATCCAATTACCTATAACCACACATTTGAAAATGGATAAAAGAATCCTTTTGTATATTAAAGGTTCACTTGATTGTGATTTACTTTACTCACCATTAAATAAGTACAATCTTATTGGCTATCGTGATAAAAATTAAATTGGAGATGTTAATGATAGAAAGCACCAATGGTTATGTATTTTACATAGGAGATACTATCTTTACTTAGATTTTGAAGAAGTAACGTTAAATATCATGCGTGGTAGAAGCTTTTTGTGACCCTCTTCACTTGTGAAGCCAAGTACATAGCTGCTAATTGTTGTGTTTGTCATACCATTTAGTTAATGAGTTTTATGAAGGAGCTTCATATACCATGAGAAGAACCTACGAAATTTCTTGTTAACGATAAGTCCTTACTAGCCTTAGTTAAAAATCCAATCTTCTATGACAAGAGTAAGCTTGTAGATACAACATACTATTTCATAAGATAATGTATAGTGAGAAAAGAAATGGAGATGAAGTATGTGAAGACTCAAGACCAAGTAATCGATATATTAATAAAACCTTTAAAGAAGAATATCATTATCAAGCCTAGAAGCTAACTTATGGGGGGCCGGGGGTTAGATGTCATGTATCGATCAAGGAAATGGGCCACTTGTGTGTGTCCAAAGAATAAGAAATATAACATCTTTATCTAGAAATACATATTCCAATATGTTGACACCTTAAAGAAATCTATCTCAATTATCTAGATACTTTGCAGAAATATCTTTAAAAACTACTTGTGGATATTAGTTGTGTATAAGATTCCTTAAGTAGTATAAGCAAGGTCCTCGCTTTTCTTGTAACAAGAAGTTAAAATAAGATCAATTTAGGACTAGCGATATATGAGAGTTTCTCTTCCATTAAGAGTATCTTTCTTATTTTTAAGTTTTTAATAAAGTTCTCATTGATAATTTCAAAATTCTCTCCTAGTTTTAACAGCGTATCCATTCTAAATCTTCTTTTCATCTGCATTAAAACTCATCACCTTCCAACATGTTCTTCTCATCTCAGGTTAGAAGGTTCCAGTAAGACTAGTAGATTGGATATTCAATACCCCCTAGGGAGTTTCAGTAAATCATTTTAAAGAAAATGCTTTCCAAGAATTTATAAAGATGGTAGGATCCTTAAGCAAGTAAAGAATTTCGTAATAAGAAAAAACGTGGGAGTTTTTCTTTTCCCCTCTCTGTTTTAATACACTTACTAACCTTCATGAATAAGGTGCATCGTTTACTTGCTAACAAGCATTTTTGGGAGAAAAGTTGGCAATGGGGCTTCATAATTTAGAACATGCAACTATAAATGTCTTGAAATTATGATACCAGAATCCAATAACCAACATATGTTCCATCTCAGCCATATTAAAGTCCACATTCAATCGCCTATCAGCCATATAGAATAGTTTCCCACTTTTATCTAAGTTCCAAATCCAAGCTACCTATGAAATTTGACCTTCTTCATTTTTTTTGACTCCATTGTTCTTCTCCCACAAACAATTTGCATTGTATATACTAAAAATTTCAGCACTATGCCTTTACATGTTTTTCTATGATAATACATTCTAGTGGCATTTATCTAAAATTTCCTTTTTAATCCTATGGTCTTAAGGTGGAGTCCATTATCCATTAGCCTCATCAATCCTCTAAGGTTGTTGTTGAATATGGAATCCATTATTATTGATATTCTATAAGTGAAATTATTCCAAACTAGATAAGAAAAGAGAAAGAAGTTATTTATTATATAATATTTTAGAATTTTAAGTGAAAATATTTATTTCTTTTTGTATATAAAATCACTTAAAATATATATTATTCCTATTTTTCTTATAGTAACTATTGTGTATGGCTCATATGAACTAGCACATAATCTTAGAGTTTTTAGTACAACATGATCATGCATTATAAAGTGTTCTTCTTTGGAAAGAAAAGTTGAAGATACGTTTTAATACAGATGTAATTTGGATATAGCATCACCATTGTGGGCTGTCTTCCTTGCTTCTGTCACAATCGTGGGTCATTGTTTCGGTCCAAGTCTCTCCAAAATTTTTTCGTTTTTCACTGTTGACTATAAAATACTAACAAACAGATCAATTTACCTCAAAAATATAATAATTAAGCTCAAATGTTTGTACTAACCTATAAAAGTACTTAAACATAAATAATTCACAAACTAACACAATTCAACCGAAAATACATACTAAATAATTGAATAAACAGATAAATATATATCAAACTATGCCCTAAAATATGATACATTTCATATCTATCAGTTATGTATGTATTGACTTTTCTGTGACAAAGCAAATTTAGTGATCACAAACATATATCCTTTTTACACGTACGTTCTACGAGATTTTGACCATTTTTTCTCATAGATAAATCTTTTATTTTGCTTTTTGGGTTATGCTTTGTGGTCAACATTTCTGGCTGAATCTACGAGAAAATAAAATGGTACAAAAACCTTCCACATATGGCCCTAGATGACCTTATGTGGAGAAGCCCCTTGTACGCAAAAATTTGACCAGATTTAAATCAGGCTTAAAAAAAAAAATACTAAGCTCCACTCCATTTTCAACAGTTTCAACAAGTCTGTAGTTCAATGTTAAAGAAATTTAAATGGGAAGATGCCCTTTCAAAGTTTATGATTATCAAATATACCAAAAGCAAATTTTGGAAATACTGCAAACGTATGGCTTTTATCGTCAAAAGTGTTCTGATACGCTGTATCATTCCATCACTGGCGAAGAAAGAGAAGGAAAGGATATGGAAATGATTATAATAAATAAGTTCATAATTCGATCGTCTCTACTCCCTGGAGTAGGGATGGTAATGGGTAAGGTTCGGTTCGAGTTTTACTATACCCATATCCATATCCTTTTTTTATGACTCAACCCATATCTATATCCATATCCATCGGTTTTTACGATTTACTACCCATATCCAAAACCATTGGGTTGTTCGGATTTTTGGATATCCATCGGATTGTATAGCACATAAAAATATAACTTCTAAATAAAAAATATAAAGAGTAGATTTTTGCAAACGCTCCAAATCAAAATTACTTTAATAATAATAAGTCAAGATTTTGATTTATATGTATTAAAAAATCATAAAATTGGAATAATAAAAATCATAATATCTAGTACAAAACAATATACATTTTTTATAATTTAGAACAGGAACAAAGATTGAAATAACTAAAGCTTCAAATTGTCTTTGCGTGAACTCCACAACATTCAAAACTCCATCTCCATATCATTTGCATTATTATCATCCTATAAGAAAACAAAATATGATGAAAAATGTGAGTACTGAGGAGTAAAGTGTAGATTTTAAAGTTGTTTCTTCTTATAAAACATTAATATTTTATTATATTTAACCATAAATATTCAAGAAAAAATAGAAAAAATAGAGTTAATAAAAAATGAGTAGGATATGGGAATCCATGGTTCGGGTTTTACTCTACCCATATCCATATCATTTTTTATGACTCAACCCATATCTATATCCATATCCATCGGTTTTTACGATTTACTATCCATATCCAAATCCATTGGATCGAGTAGTGTGTATATTAATCGGGTTGAAAATCCACTACCATCCCTACCCTGAAGTGCAGTTCCTGTTCGTTCCTCCTATAAAGAGTTTCCAAACGTTACTGGAATCTTTCAATGGTGATACCATGGTCTGCTATATATATAACTCTTATTATCAAAGTTATCGAGATTTTGTGAAATTTAATTAATATGGAAAAATATTTTAGATTATGATTGTTGATAACTTATACTGAAAATTAATTTAAACAGTAGGATTTGTAAGGACAATAAATGATTTTTATTATTGCAACTATTAAAATTTAGTAAATAATTACCTTATGATAATCAATGTATTATTTAGTATTAAAAATATAACGTGTATTAAAATATAAATTTTCGTAAAAAAATATTTTCTAACATTCCATCTATGATCTATTTTAGAAATCATGTTTTGCTTCTTGTCACTTTAGATAGGGTAATAACGGAATTAAAGGTATTTCAATTAGTTTCTTTAAAAATGTTTTTCTCTGATAGCTTGTTTTCTTGCAGCAATCTAGGCCCAATTTCTGGATAACATATTTCCTGCATTGAATTCAACTTCTTTTTTTCAAGATTGCATCTCTGCTTGTTACAAGATACATGTTAAACAATGTCATAGGATCGGCAGTATAGAAACTTCTCAGGCTATACCAAGTTGCTTAACTACGAGGGTAGGCAAGAATACTTTTGTTAATTTGGTGTAACAGAAAGGCTAGGATTGGATCGGTTCCAAGAAGCTAGTTATTGTACCATACACAGCAAACAACCCCTGAAACGTTAATTAGCAGTAACAAAAATTAAAAAACGAAACTAAGTATATTGTCTGCAATCAGCTATATTACATCCTACTTGAGGAAACTTACATATAAATCTTGTTAGTTTATTTCTAGGAAACTTTCAATATATATGCACATATATATATGTGTTACTACGCAACATAGATAAAGATAAATGTTTTTGCCTGGTTTCCAATACCAACTTTTTTTTTTTTTTTCCAAGATAGAAATAATCTTGGAATTACTTGACCCTAAACTGTTTCAGCCGCTTTCAGGTAATACTACTGACTCCATGAAACAAAAATTTGAGAAATCGAAGAAATTTGTTCGACCCTTACAATTTGCTGTACTTTTGGACCAAAAGACTGATAGTTGCTTAGAGATGGAAAAAGCTCTTGAGCCGAATCCTGGAAGCAGTACAATAGATAAAACAACAAAACTGAAACTGTTAGGGCCTGCAACTCGACAGCTAGCTTGATATTAAACAAATATGTGACTCTCTGATTCGTTGAGCATAAATGACAAGAGAAATGGCTAGCATGGTTTTGGAGACAACTGGAGATGTATACTTGAGTAGATATGTAATCCAAGTTTCATGTGAATCTTATTGTCGTTTCTTATGTAGCAAGCATATCCCTGTATATTAGCTTGACGGGATATCTGCAATTTTTTGCGTGGTAATAAGCAAAAACCATTCGGGACTTTTAACTTCCTGTATAGTTCAATCATTAATGGATTGAGATTGTCGACAATTTTCAGTTTCTTTGATCTGAGGTTGTACTAGTATCTTTACTCTTTACCATGTTAATCTGATATATTCATCTAGTTCACAAATTGGTCTGTGCCATCAAAATTGACAAACGACCTATAAGGAGTCACGAACATGATATTTAATTCGTATTTATATAAGTATAAATCAAATGTAGTCACACATTAGTGATATGTATATGATGTTTCAAGTCAGATTTACCCATGGATTTACTCACAAGTTAGGCTGCAATAAGCAGTATTTCTTGTAAATTAACTACCTACCAAAATTAGATAAAAAGAAAAGAAAATGTTCAACCTAAAATGTACATTCTAGGCATTTTCTGTTGTGAGGTATACAGGAAATAATAATTAACAAATGTAATTTTTATAGCTTAAAGAAGCCAGAATTTCATAGTTTTTTAAAGATGTCTGCATATTGAAAGCTATACCAAGAGTGCCGTTTCAACATTTCACTGCTATATAATATGGGAGACTATCTTAGCTGGGCACTCTGATCATATCAGGCAATATAAGTAGTAACAATGTTCTTAATGTCAGATAGCAATTTTCATTAGTTTACTAGACTTCCCTGTCACGAGTCATTTGGTAAGTTGGTATATCAGTTATTATCAAAAGCATCCTCGTAATTCTTTTCATGAACTTTTTGTTGATATCCCAAAGAATCATAATAAGTCTTTCATCCATTAATCTCCCATTCTTGAGTGAAAAACAGTGTTTTGAATAGTGGGTTGTAAATGATACATGATTTACTAGGGATGGCAACAACCGGGGCCCTATGACTCTAGTTGCTAGGATTGGGCCCGAGGTAGCAAGCCCGAGTTCGACTTGGCCGGTCTAATTTTTTTAAAAATTTTAAAATACTAAGACAACGTCGTTTTGCATATAAAGGTTGAGCCTAGGGCTTGAGAACCAATCAATCCAAACTTAGCCCATTGACTTCAAACTTGGTCAAGCCTGGGCCTAGTTGTCATCTTTATGTTTTACTATTTGACATGAGACCCGATCAATTTGAACTTGACTCGTTGACTTCAAACCTGGCCGAGCTTGGGCCTAGTTGCCATCTCTATGTTTTACTATTCTAGCACATCACAACAATTACAATTAGTCCAACTAACTATGAAGCAACAAGTTCAATAAAGATTGTGCATCATAATTTACATCCTTTATAAAAATATCATAAAATTATAACATCATGTATTTGTTTAGGTGATAAGATAAGAGTACCAACCCAACCCATCTATCAAATAAAATTCAACTAAGTGCTTAGAAATATAGTTATAAAAAAAAATGAACTTCTCTTATTAGGTCAAGGTTTATATTTAACGATTTTGATGATAACTATATAACATTTTAAAATTCAAATTAGATTTATTTCCTTTTATAGGCAATGATATAATTCTTAAAAGGAAGTAAAATCATAGTATAATTGTTTCCTTTCCTGCAGAAACCCTCTTTATGAACTTACTTAATTAGAAATAGTTCCATGACATCCGAAAGGATCTCACTAATTCAAGTAATTAGCTCCGGAAACCTTGATAGAATGTTTATCTTAACGTCTAAATATCGAAGATTTCAGCAGAGATGAAATCAACGATTAAACAACGATTAGTTGAAGAAAATGTTTATTTAAAGAAGAAGCCACAACATTTGCAAATAAGAAACAGACTTGCGAAATACTTTAGCAACATCAATATCTATATCAAAATAATTGTGTCTTAGAAAGTGAAATCACTCTATCGAGAGAGACTATTAAACCCTTTATACATTTTTTGTTAAGAGCTTGTAGAGGTTTGTTAAACACTACAAGCGTGGAAGGTTGAAAAACCTTGAAAATTATGTATTTGTGAGCTTGGAGAGACTCGTGAAAATTTACTACTTGGATTTTATAGTGAAACACTTAAGTTGAATACTTGGGAATTAGATGTAGATTTCGTTATAAGCCAAACCAATATAAATTGACTGTGTCACTCACTCTCTCTTAACTTTTAAATTTTCGCATTATAGTGTTTGTGTTTTTAACTTGCAAGAGGCTCCTTCGATTTTACAATAGGCTTCTTCTGTTTTATATCGCAAGAGGTTCCTTTCGTTTTTTAAAGAATTAACAGGCTCCTATTGATTAATAGGCTCCTTTTGTTTTGAGCGTTAACAGGCTCCTACTAATTAATAGATTCTTTTCTTTTTGAACGCTAGTAGGCTTTTATTAATTAATAGGCTCCTTTCTTTTTGAGCACTAGCAGGCTCCTTTCAATTAACATGATCCTTTTGTTTTCACGTTAATAGGATCTTTTCGAAAGTTGATAGGACCCTTCTATTTATAGACTTATTTTGTTTAAGAGGATATTATCAATTTTAAAGTACCTTACAATTTTTTTTACACATAATTCACCCTCTTGCATGTGTTTGCTTTATCATTTGGTAACAGAGCGAGGATT
>JAOQMQ010000195.1:27850952-27862596 GCA_027563845.1 Erythroxylum subrotundum | reverse complement strand
CGCCGCTTTCGCGGGCACGGACTCGGATATCACCCACGATATCGGGTTCGGGTCTCGCGGGAGTGGGGTGTTACATTCCAACTCTCTACTCCTTTCATAAAAAAATTTAGGTGATTGCTCCATCTTAAATTACGTATGTTAGAGAATAAATCATTCCTTATAGTTTGCTTTCCTTTATAGGTAGCTATGTAGTTCGTTTCCTCACTATAAGTTTAAGTTTGGTTCAATATTCATGCATGCATAAGATAGATGCTCATATATACCACACTAGTAACACGCTTCATGCTCATATATACCACACTAGTAACACGCTTCCCTATAGTCTATATCGTAATTCAAAAATAATCTTCACCTAATTCGGGAGAATAGCTACTTGTGTTGCCATATTTTAAGATGCTTACACCTTGGAAAGGTTTCTACAAGTTTATATAGGTTTCTATCTTTCTCTCCTTTTTTATATAGGATTTGACACCTAACATCAATGTGAGATGTCACAAACTCCCCTCTTTTCAACCTTTGATATCCTCATCAAGGCCTGATTCATAGTCCAGAATATCTTCTCCTTCTCCTCTTTTAATGTTAAATTTGATAAGAAGCCTTGTCAAGAGTCACTTATTATTCCTAGTCCTACTACTAGTGCCATTCCCCTTTCTCGTCATCCTAATATGTTATCATACTAACGAAGGTTTTCATCTTATATCATTTGTAACATCCTGAAAATAGAGAGTTAGAAAGTTAATTACTGGTCTTTTCTATAGGCTTATAAAGGTTTTCACCTTTTTTATATAGGATTTGACATAAACCTCTTATATGGGATGTCACAATCTCATCTCCTTTGAACTTTTGATATCCTCATTAAGGTCCAATGATACAATCTAGAATATGCCCTCCTTTTTATGTTAAAAATGATTAGAAAGCTTATTGGAGTTGTCCATTACTCATAATGTTGTCATTAGTTCCACTCTCGATTCTTATTATCCCAACCTAAAATCGTACTATCACAAGTTTTTTTTTCATACCATTTATAATATCCCAAGGCCAAATTGATTTGGACCATCTCCTATTTAGGTTTTATTTTTAGTCATAATTTTATCTCCTCCTTTATTACAATTCTCCATTCATTTCTTTAGTAGCCTCATTCTAATATATAGGCTTTATCTCTCAAATTTCATTAAGAAACCTTGTGCCTCTTATTAAAACATCATCAAAATTATTAGCACCAAGTATTTTTTTTATTTTCTAGAACTTTGGGTATGATTACCTCAATTTGATCAACATTTACAGATTCTATCTCACTTTTCTCCCAATTCCATATCGTTTCTTCGTCAAATTCGATGTCCTTACCAACTTTTTTTTTTCAAATTGAAAATTTTATATTCCTTAGAGCTAGATCTATATCCTAAGAAGATTATATCTCAAATTTATATTCCAACTTATCTCTTTTCAAATCTAGTATATACGTGTAACATAAACTCTTAAATACTTTAAGGTGATCCACTGCTTGTTTAACTCTATATTAAACCCTTAAATAAAGTCTTATCATTTACAATATTGGTTAGAAGTCTCTTCAACAAATACAAAGTTGTGTTAACTACTTCTACCTAAAAATATCTTCATCATTATCATTATGACACCCGGTTCGAAGTCCTGGAATAAAATGGAATATGGAAAAATCTGATAGTACGCAGACTAAAAATACCTAAAAATATCTTCTTTTAAAATAATGTTGGTTTAATTACATATCAAGTCTCAATTGGAGTTTTATCCTTCACAACTTTGGTTGGAAGTCTATTAAAAGAATACAGTTTGTATTAACAAATTTTGCCTAAAAATATTCAGGTAAATTCTTTTCAAATAGTAGTAGACATCTTTTTATCTCCATAACAATTATGTTCTTCCTCTCAATCATTCTATTCTATTGAGAAGAGTAAGTTATAATCAACTAATGTTCGATTTCAGCTTCAACATAAAACTTGTCTAACTTGTTTAATGTATACAGTACTCTTGTTGTCATATCTTATCACCTTGATCTTTCAACAAGGGAACCGTAGATTCGAAAATAGATAGTTAGGAAATTGATTAGTAGTCTTTTTCACTTGTTACGTCCTGACAATAGAAAATTCGAAAATTGATTAATAGTCTTTTCTATAGGTTTATACAGGCTTTCATCTATTCGATTTGGAATTTGATACCCACCTCCTATGTGGGATGCCAAAAACTCTTCTCCTCTGAACTTGTGATATCCTTATTAAGGTCCAGCCATACAATCTAGAATCTCATCTTTATATTTTATAGTTTCACCTTTAATTATTTATTAAATACTTAATTGTTAAGTTAATTAGATTAAAAGAAAAGATAATCTATCTACAAACTGTTAAGCCATGAAATTAAATATTTTATAGGATGAGAACTGGTACACTAATTTCCAATGTATGATCAAATATTACAATCCACTAAGGTAATGGGGTAATTGCGAATGAAATTGCTGAAATGGGTTGGAAACACTATGGAAAAGACAGCATTCTTGCTTCGTCATGTAGGTAGTAGCTTCTACTTCTGGCTTTGTAGGAAAATAAGATTATTCAAGTTTTGATGGGTCTATTGATACATGTCATTTTGTTCTTCTAGGAGGAGTAGGCTTGGGAGATCATCACAGCACAAACACAATCATCTCCAATTTTAGAAGAAATTTGTGCCATTCTATTCTCTGCTCAAAGCAGAGCACGAGGTTATCCTTTTATCATGAAGTGGCTGAAAATGTCAATAATATCTTCACACTAGTTGTCTCCGTCCTGTACTTACTCTCTTTTCGATAACTAACCTCAAAACAAGTTCTAGGGCATTTAGTTATTCAAGCCTCTAAGCGACAGCAGGTAACACTCTTGTATGTTTTACTTTCTCAATCTAATACAGCAATCCTTGATCCTCTTCACTATCAAGATCACTGCACTATCAAAATTGATAAATTTTTAACTGAGATATTATGCTGATGAGGCATGTTAAGTTTGCACTTTGTTAACATAATTGGGAAATTTTCTAATGTATAGAATAAAAAGACTCAATTGAAAATTGCAATATAACAGAAATACCAGATATGTCAGTATACCCAACCGAAATACCGAAATACAGCCTCTGTTTGAATCATGTAACAAGGGAAGACAAGTTTGAATCATGAAACAGCAGAAGACAAGCTAACAGATGGAGAAGACAGATAATTTAGCTACAAGAGAGACAAATATTTCAATAACCAACAAAGAACTGACATTTTAAATGAAGTGCACTCAGGATGCGACGTTGTTTTGAAAGCCATCCAAGGAAATGTGAAGCCAAGATAACTTTCAATAGCCAACAGGATTGAGAATCCTTTCCTCAGAAGGTTCATCCCAACTCAGAGATCGTTCCGAAGAACTGGATTCGCTCCAACCTGAACTTATGGTGTTGATTTCCATGTCATACACACACCAACCATCAGCCGATCGACGGCTAAAATAGACACTGTTTCTCCGGCAACCAACTTTACTTGCTAAAACTGACATACAGCAATTAGCACCTATAAACAGTGTTGTGTCCCCAAGACGCTCTACCTTGATCCATGTGAGGTTACCAATATCAAGCCTGTAAACTTCCACACCATCTACAATGTTCATAGACTTTCTAGATATGAGGAAAGCGAGCAATATCTCTCCATTTGACTCAATAAAACATTCCCTGAAATGTTTTGATGAAACAGAAGGAGCGGCTCTTTTCTTACTCAAAGCTGTGATTCTTGGATGAGAATCAATGACCTCTATAACAGCAAGAGTTCCTTGCAAGCTCAAAGCGTAGAACTTACCTTTGAAACCAATGGCATTAGTGAACCGCATAGATCGATCTGTTATGCAGGACTTTGAGCAATGAGGATCAGTGATAGTGCATTCTTGTTTGATCCAACCATCTTCGACTCCATGCCCAACTTTACAGAAGGCAAAAGCTGGGCTAGTTACTCCTGTCACAGCCAACATCAGATAACTACGAGTGTTCACAGGTGACGGAGACAGAACTGCACATACAAATGGATACTTTGAATCCCATGATGGAACACGCCACTGTGAACGTCTAGGTGCCTCCCACAGAAAATAAGATACACCATGTGCCAGCAGCAGACCCTGTGAACAACCAACTAAACGCAGCCTTGGATGTTGAGGTCGTCCTCTATAATACCAAACGTAACACCCAGTCTTAAAATGTATAGCGAAGGTGTTAGGTTCGTTGTCAGCACATCCATCGTCCCCATCATAAAGCTGAAGAAGTGTTTGAGTAGAATTCGCTGAACATTTTTTATGTTCTCTTATCCATGACTTAGTCACACCCTTGAAGGAAATATGATTCAATAACGTGTAGTCCCATGCAATTAGGTTGATAACTTGCTGAGGAAGATGAGGCCATAAACTGGGATCGTGTGTTTCTGTGGCAGTCAATGGAACATGCTTCTTGTTCTTCTTATGTTCCTTTCGATGCATTGTTGCAAAAAGAAATGTAAGACAATGAGTGGCTTGACAGGGACCTTCTTTGGAAAGGTTCTTATATATAGTTTCATATGCGTGGCCTCCAAGGACTTGGATAAATAAAATACGGACAACCTTACCAGACACGTTCCAATCTGACTTGGGTGAGCCCTTGGAGGACAAGTTCTTCTCCCACACCGCCCCCACCCCAACTGAAAATCGTAAACTATAGGTGGACAGTCTACGCTTTGCGGATAGAGTGATAGTTTAATACAAAAATCCTGATGGAGCACATGATGGTCTTATGATTGGGTTTAGTTCAAAGTTCAAACACACTAATATATAATTATTTTAATATTTTAATTTATTAAATAATAAAATTTACATATGATAGAAATATTACATATGATATAAATACTAATTTTACGTGACTCTTTATATTATTTATATTAACAAAAAAATTTAGTATTAGACTATTTTTATTTAATATTTAAATATTTTAGTGTTATTTTATCATAAATAATAAAAATAAAATTTTTAATAAAAACGATCATTAATGATAACTAAAAATTGACCATATTATTAAGGTTTAACTAATATTTAGTTTTAATTCTGACAGAAAAAGTAAATCTTAAGTAGAATTATTTAACGAGCTTGGCAGAATAGGCTTGATAAAGATTCCATTAATCAAGTATGAAGTGCCTCTAAAACCATTTTTTCAAGAGTTAATTACAGTAACAATATTGCTAATACGCTATCAAATTAAAAAAGAAAAAGACAAAAAAAAAGTGTAGGGCTTGCGCTAACAAGGGAGATTCGGTCGCCTGATACTCATTATGGATGTAACATTCTTTCATTACGGACGTATTTATGAGTTCAGATCCTCTGTCTAATATTACGGTGTTTTTACGGTGTTTTATTGTGTCAAATAAATCTCAGCAATTTATTTATGTGGGGTCTGCATGAGATCCACGTAGGTCTCGCAAAATAAATGGCTGAGATTTTATGAGACAGAATAAGACAGAGTAAAACTGGACAGAGAATCTAATTTCTGTATTTTTATATCAACATGAAAAGCATATCATTCTCTATACTTTGCGAATATCTTGTTTGTGGTTATTCTATATACTTTGTGAACATCTTGTTTGTGAGTATCTACTTTTTCTAAAATCCAAGGACACGAAACAAAATTTCAAGAAGGCATGTATATATATAAGCTACATTGCTCTCACTGGCTCATAAATCTTGACTATGGCAATCCTCCACAGCTCACATACCAAACTGCCCAAGTGTCAATCTTTCTATGCGGTCCATATGGTCCTATTCTGTATATTCTCTCTCACGGTCCAAGCATCCATAGAAAGCAGCAGTTTCAGCTTCACCAGCTTCACCTCTGACATGCATGACATAAACTTTGAGGGAGATGCATATGCAGCCGAACCTGTCGTCGAACTCACCAAAAATTTTGAAAATATGTCCGTAAGTAGCATCGGTCGAATCGCATATAGCAACCCGATTCACCTATGGGACAAAGCTACTGGTCATTTAGCAGACTTTTCGATGCATTTTTCTTGTGTCATCAACTCCATAGGCAACTTCTCAAGGGCAGATGGAATCACAGCTTTCTTTGCTCCGACAGGATCTTATATCCCAACGTTGTCAGGAGGAGGATATTTTGGTCTCTACTCAGATTATATGAAGTCTAACTTTGTTGCAGTGGAGCTGGACACGTTTCGGAATGACTGGGACCCCAAAAATACGGAGGATCACATAGGTATCGATATCAACTCGGTGCTTTCAGTCAAAACAGTGAATTGGTCCTTAAATGACATAGAAAATGGAGGCCGAGTCGAGGTTTCCATTCACTACAACTCAAGCTCGAAAAACTTGAGCGTTTCGGTGACGAACGGTGATTATAAAACCTATGCAGATATTCATACATACAACCTGAATTTGATAGTAGACTTGAGAGATCATTTGCCAGAGTGGGTTACAGTTGGCCTCTCTGCAACTACCACTACGATGTTTTTTGAGAAAAACGAGATTTATTCATGGGACTTCGTTTCCAAATTGCAAGTTCAGTCTAGAGGTAAGGGTCTTCCATGGTTTGTTTGGGTAGCTATAGGGGCCGCTGTTTTGTGTTCTCTTCTTGCTCTTGGTGCCTGTTGTGGATTTTTCTATTGGAGTTCTCCAACAGATAGAACAGGAGAGTTTGAAGAGGATTCTGGGCCCAAGAAATTTAGGTTCAAATCTTTGGTGGTTGCAACTAATAACTTCAGGAATGAAATTGGAAGAGGCGGGTTTGGGAGGGTTTACGAAGGTCAGATGAGGGGAACTGAGACCAAAATTGCTGTCAAGAGAATTACTTTCAGGCCTTCTTCGTTCAGTTCCAAAGATTACAAGTCAGAAATAAAAACCATTGGCCAATTGAGACATCGGAATTTGGTACAACTAAAGGGCTGGTGTCGTGAAAAACAGGGTTGGTTTTGCTTCAAGCAAGAAGTGTTGCTCCTTGTGTACGAGTTTATGGAAGGAAAGAGCCTGGATTTGCATCTTTTTAATCAATCTCGCCTCTTGACATGGGATCAAAGGAAAAAAATAGTGTCAGGCTTGGCGACAGCGTTACGTTACATGCAAGAAGAATGCGATCCATATGTGGTACATCGAGACATAAAGTCAGCAAATGTCTTGCTGGATTCAGAGCTGAATCCTAAGCTAGGTGATTTCGGACAGGCTAGGCTTGTCGAACGTGAGCATGCGGCACGTACCACGGATTTGATCGGAACAGATGGGTACATGGCTCCAGAGTATTGCCAGAACAGGAGGCCTACTAAGGAAGCAGATGTGTATAGTTTTGGCATAGTTGTTTTGGAAATAGCATGTGGAAAGCGAGCAGTCTTTGAATGTCAGAGAAATGGCAGAAACAGTACAGTGAAATTGCTTGTATGGGCTTGGGAACAATATGGGGCAGGAGACAACGAAGAAAACATTCGCGCCATAGCTGATCCGCGATTAAATGCAACATACATTTTGGAAGAAATGAGAAGGTTGATTGTTGTTGGCCTAGCTTGTGCTCATCCTAGTCATGGCGATCGCCCTTCAATTGGAGAGGCCATTGATATGCTTGAAGGTAAAGTTCAATTACCCACATTGCCTTCACAAATGCCATTGCCACCAGACATTGCTGCTCTTCCAGCCACTGCTTTGGAAACTTCAGGACCTCCATCACAAGTTGGCGATGCTCTTGACGGAGTCCATACTGCCCACTTTCAGACAGCTGAATCCTCGGAATATAATACTGCACCTTCTAATGATATTCCTTAGATGAATATGTTTCAAAAAGTTTCTGTTTACATATGCCACGAGCAATCTTGAAAATTAGTTATTAAATTAAATTCCTTGAAATTGGTTTAATCAATTAGAATTTCATATGAAAAGTTAAATTTAACGATTCAATTTCGACATCTGAATTCTAATTTTCAGTGTACTAAATGCAATCTAATATCTAAAGACATGCATGATATATTGAAATGAAAGACCACATGCAGAAGCTGCTATTTTTAATGATTAAAACATTTCTGGAAATTAAAAAACAGCCATTGGAAAATGATTGTTAGCAACGAAAAATCAGAAAACTCTTCCGTTGAAATTTAATTCAACCTAAATAGCCTCTCATTCAGGAGGAAGCAGTCCTAGAGTGTACTTACTCGAAAAAGTGAAAGCCATGGAGAATACTTTGGCAAACTTCAGTTTACAAGTTCCTTGAAAAGGACTCCAATCTTTTCTTTATATATTTAATTTTGTAACTTTTTATAAATAAAAATTGTGAAAAAATGGCATCACATGAGTTAGCTTAACCTCTACCAAGTTATGTATTTTTATAATTTACATTATGAGTTGGAGAATGCTTGAGTTCATCGTAAAAGGCCAAAAAGTATAAGAACAATATCTCATTAGTTTTTTTTTGTTGGGTTAAACTATCCGGTATCCGATGCCACATGGGCAATCAACTAATCCAGATTCGAGCCAGGTTGGACCATATAGGCGGCAAAGCTCTCCCTCACAAGTGCAGCTCCATTCTCAAGACTCGAAACCGAGACCTTAGTTAAAGGAAGAGGAGCCCCAGCCACTCCACCGTAGATATTCGAACGTATGGTCATAGTACATTGGAAGAATGACCGTGTATTCTTATGCTACATTTCCTCATCATTTCAGTGTTTTTGTCGTTTTATAAGAAAACTATTTGCAAAGATAAAGATGGAAGAAAGGGAAGAACAAACAAAGACTTCGAAGACATAAACTGACCGATAGTGATGGGCAATGCAGAAAAAACAAAATGCAAAGACAGAGAAACAAGTGAGGGACAGATCAATGCTTAAGCAAGAGCGGCAGGGACATTTCGATTCCTTTACTGTACCAATCCATCTAGAGCATGGCTACGTACAAAGAAATTTAAAAAAAAAAAAGTATGAAATACAAATTATTTCGTAAAATAATATAATTCAAATTTGAGTTTGATTGAAAATTTGGCCAATTCAAACCTAATTTATTAATTTTGAATTTAAAAATTCTTTTTATTATTTTTAATGGATAATTAATTTTTGTAACTCAATTAAATAAATAATATAACTTTTGGTGTTATTTAAAAAATAAATAATCTCTTAATGCTATATGTAAACCATGGAATAAAAAATGAAGGCATGTATTTTATTTGTTTTTATTTCTTTAAAAACTAAAATAACTTTTCATTCATCCCATTAGAGAATTAGTACATAATAATAAGTTCCACATCTCATCTAGTGACAGGACAATAACGTATTACCAAATCTACTCACATTTAACTAGGATGGTAATTAGGGTGGCTTAGACTTTTGATTTCTCAGTCTAAAGTAATTATTGACTCCTCTATAGTTTAAGCACTTTTGAAAAACCTTCTAATCTTTATAATTAAAAAAATCTTTTATTTTTTAATTTTTCAAAAAAATCATTCTCTTAAACTTTAATTAAATAATAATAACAAAATATGCATAATATGAATATCAAAAGTGGACTAATCAAATATTACTAATATGATAATTCAATTCCACTTTCAAATATAACTTGAATGACTTAAGTTTGACTTAATTTAATAATTTAAGATGACTATAATAAATTATTAGTTTGAATCAGATTTAATTAGTTCGGTCTGAGTTTAAGAATTAGGTTGAATCGTCATATAAATAACATTTAAATAATCCACGTTTGATATTCATATTACATATATTTTGTCGTTATTTTTTATTCGAAGGCTAAAGGATATAATTTTTCTGAAAAAATTAAACTAGAAATAATTTTTTCCAGATTTTTAAATATCTGAGGAATTCTTAAACTACATGAAATATTTATGTCTTTTCCCTTACTACAATTCTCAACCTAATATAAGATTATCATTAAGAGAAAATGGGGGGAAAAAAAAAAGAGAGGTGACATTTTTAATTCAATCTACTTAATTACATTTGAATTCTTTAAATCAAATATAAATTTCAAGTTTTTATTTAATAAAACAAATGAAAAACTATAATTGGAATATAAATTACAAGTAATTTGAGTAATTTCATGGTCTCAATTTGACTTGGGACTTGGGCCACATGGGGCTTCAGTAGCACTTGGGCCCTCTTAAGTCTCAAGTGCAATTGCACCTTAAAGGAATTGCCGAATCGTCATTCCTGAGTGGCAGCTGTAATTCTACCACGAAGCTGATGATAATATTAATCTGAAGAGTTGAAGTTGCTTCATAAGATCTAAAAGATTGGACCATACACAATACAAAATGGGATTGCATCACACTAATACATTTCACAAATAAACGAAAATTTCATTTATATCTCCAAAACGTTACAAAATAAGCAAAATGTTACCTCTTAAGTTTGATGAATGTGTATCATATAAAGTTGTTATACCTTAATTTATAAAGAATATTAATGATTATTTTAATTGTGATTTTCTTCCATTGTATTTTAATACTTTCATATAATTAATTTTTAGTCTATTTAATATATTTTTCAATCACTTAGAATTATAAATACAATATCGAAATTAAAATCCATATTTCAATAATTGAAAATTGTAATTTAACGACCCCTCGTTTAAACAAGAACTTGGTCACTAGTGTTTTAAAAACCGGATCGAACCGGCGGGTCGGACCGAAAAATTAGTGGCCTAGAGCATAAAACGGTCCGATTTAACCTTTATTTTTTGTGAGTGGTTGGCCCGTTTATTTTACGGTCGGACTGGTAAAAACCTGTGAACCGGTATAAGAGAAAACTGACCGGTTCACGTAAAATACCTCTCTCTCATGTCTCTCTCTTACGTCTGTCGAATAAAAATCAAAAGTAGAATAAAAGGAAGACACCGCCACTTGAGAAGGAAGACACCGCCACTCTCTCAAGCCTCATCTTACCCACTACCGCAGTTTGGTCTATTCAGGTCTCTCTCTCACGTCTCTTTCTGTCTCTTAACAAATTTGAGTCTTTTATTTTTCCTTTTGGGGATGGTGTGACCTATTGGTGTGGGTGTCCAAAGGCCATGTGTCACGACGTTGAGGTAGCGAAACTGGGAGCTTTCGAGGTGGGGAATGGTGGTAGTGCTTCTCTTCCTGGTCAGACGCTTTTGTTGGTTCACACAGTTTGGCTCTTTTTGCTCGGCTTTTCTTTACTTTTTGGACTTTTTTAGACTTAAAAAAAATAGGGGAACTAAAGGTTATTATATGTGAAATTATTAGTTTACATGATTCCTTGTAAAACAAAAGGTTAAAGTGAATGGGACTTTTGCAATACTTGTTAAAGCAAGTCCTTGCTAAAAGAAGAGTCAATGTAGTGGCCCACCGTAAGAAAGACCTTAGCTTTTTTTTTTTTTTGCTAAGAGACCTTAGCTTTATTAGACTTGCAGAGGTGTTTTTAAAGGATCAAAAACTTCCAAGGTTGCTTATCTAAGAGAGACGGTTGTACTTTACTTCAAATTGTCAAGTGTATCTGTAGAGGTACCTACATTACTGTGAGGTAAAACAAACATAACTACTTCTTCCTAAGTTATTTTGTTTTATTTACTGTGCTTCCCCATAACATCTCTAAACTTTATTGCATCTGTTTCTATATTCAAGCTTTGAATTTGATTAATAATTC
>JAOQMQ010000195.1:27828903-27850852 GCA_027563845.1 Erythroxylum subrotundum | reverse complement strand
ATTATAGTATTCTTAATTGAACAAAGTTTTTGTTCTAAGTAAAAAGTTCTTGTTAAAGGGGTTAACAAAAAAGTTTTCACAATTCAACCCCCCCTTCTTGTGCATTCATATATCATTATTATACAGTGTATTAACGTGTGATTCACTTCAGTTTTGTGTGTATTAATTCTGCGATTTTTTGTAGAGCTTATCGAAAAAGATTAAAGATCTACTCAACCCCCCTTCTATATCGTTTACACTAATCACTGATATATTCAATGTAAAAACATTCATAATTCTCAAAAATTCGCAAATCAATCTAATTATACCGGAATTATTCATGAATGCATGTACAATTATTTTCATATGCAACAACTTCACTATTTATGTGTATATGTATGACATATTATGCATGAACATGGAAGTGCATCTCTAACTCTCATTAATCACTCACATTTACCCCTTTTAACCTTCCCACAAGTAATGAGATGTTACAATTTCCTTCCTTTTTACCTTGAACCATAAATACTATGATTTTGTTTTATAAACTTGATCTTCTAATTTTGCATAAAAAGTTAACTTAACATCATATTGATATACAAACAAATTTAATTGCACAATAAAAGCTAAACTTCTTCTTACAGTTTTAAAATGTGCAATGGGTTAAAAAGTATCTTCGTACTCTGTACCATATTGTGATAGTATCACTTTGCCACTAACAATGCTTTGTACTTTTGTAAACTTCCATATATATTATACTTGGTTTTATACACCTAGTTTACCTCAATTACCTTCTTATCTTTTGGTAATTCAATAAGCTCCTACGTGTTTTTCTTTTTAATTACCATTAGTTCCTCCTTTATAACCAGCCTTCTCCATAGTTTCTTTAAAAGAACTGGGATCGATCATATATAAAGCTTATGCTATCTCATATATATCTCTTAAGGATTTGTATCCTCATGCCTTTCTCCCTTAGTTAAACTTGACTTATCTAAGGATATTTCACTACTTGATGGATTAGTTACTTTAGATGCCATAGGTTTTAAAGTAATAAACATATTGATGTGTCAAATAAGATTTGAAGCTGGTAATTAGTAATGTATTGGTTTTTTGCAGTGGCTAAATCCTCAAATTAAATAATCCTTTTTCACCTTCTCTCTATATGTATCATCCTTCCTTATTAAATATCACATTCTAAAGAGACAACCATAAGAAAGCCTACCTCCTCTAACTAATATATAAAGAGATTCTCAAGTAACAATAGTCTTTATATGAATCTCTTCCCTTTGTTTTTGACCTTTAGGAGGTCTCTAGCTTCTATTTGCAACATTAGCATATATACATTGTTTAATCAAGTTAGGCTATTCTGATTTTCCATTAGCAAATTAAGATAGTTCATCGAAAGTAATAGAGCCTCTAGTAATAATCAAGCCCGAGCACAATCCACTGTGGATTATCAAAACTGATAATGATTTTTCCATTTCTAAGGTTATAGAGCCTATATGCCTTTGAGTTGGTGCATTAGCTTGAAAATACATTTTATGGCCTTTTCATCCTATTTGCTACAAAATTTTTAAGTTAATTAGAGTATAAGCAACATAATAAAGAACCTTTATATGACTTACCTTTGGTCTTTTACCTATCCAAGCTTTATATGGTATTTGATTTGGAACTACCCTCATGGATAAGATGTTCAGTAGATAAATAGTTACAATAATAGCTTTCACTCATAATTATGTTAGAAATCTTTTATCTTGGATTATACTTCATGCATTTCTACCTTAATTTAATTATTGTGTTTAACTACTCTATTTTACTCCAATGTATATGGAGGGATGAGTTATCTACGAATGTTATGCTCTTTATAGGATGAGCAAAATGTTTGCAAAATAAATTCTCCTCCTCGATATGAATTCAATGCCTTAATATGCTTCCCACTTTTTCTCTAACAAAAAATTTAAACAAAAGCTCTAAATGCTTCATCTTGGTTTTGCAAATATTATACCCAAATCATATGACTATAATCATTAGTTAGAAGTATGAAATATCGAATCCCTCCTAATTTTTCTATGTTTATTGGTTTATAAAAAAATTGCATGGATTAAATCAAAGTCGATGGGTGCTCTCCACGCCTTTGCTATAGTGAAAGGCCTTTTGCTTTTCTTTCTATAATTATAGGCTTCATATACTCCTAACATGTTGATCTTGGGTATTTCTCATACCATGTCTATTTGTTCCAATAACTTCACTATATTGAGATTAAGATGTCCATAACTCCCATGCCATACCTCATTTTTGCTTCTCCTAAACTTGATAACCCTACTAGAAATATCTTGTTTTTCATTATATTTGCTTCTATTATAATTTAACATGTTTTTTTTCTTAATCATACATGACAGATTATTAACTAATATACAATACATAATTGAAATTAATTGCCAGAAACTTAAACAAACTTTGAGATAAGTCGGGAACAAAAAGAACATTATAAAGGTACTTAGTTTTACCATTAATGTTCCTTAATAAAAATTGTGCCCTTCTAGTAATATTTTTCTTTTTTTTTTTCTATATAGCTTGCTTGATTATGTCTTTTTTCCAACATTTTGCCTTGATATGACCATATCCTTTACAATAATGATGATGAATAACCTAGCCATGTCCTCTTCCTTGCTATTAGCCTGCATCTCTTCTATAACCTCTTTCAATAGCTTGCTTATTATATTTACCAAAAAAAAATAGCTTGTTTATTATCACCACACATGATTCCTTCCATTGCTAAAATCTCCCTCTTTATGTGAAATGCCTTCTCATCTGTTTGCTTATCTGGCATTTAATTCTTGCCTAATGAGATTATAAAGATTCCATCAATTCATCAAAGGAAAAAATGGACTGATCTTTTGATTCTTCAATTGCAACTATAATATGATCAAATTGAGATGTAAAACTTCTTAACATCTTAGCCATAACAAATTTATCACTAAACTTTTCACCATAAACTCACATTTGGTTCACAATCATTGAAGTTTAAAAAGACACTCTTGTACTTATTCATTGTTCTCGTCATTACAATCTCAAACTCCCACGAAGTGTCTACTATATAAATGTGATGACCTTTTTATTACCCTCAAATTCCTTCTTCATTCATGCTTCTTTAGATGTAGTAGCATTTATGATCTTTAGAAATATGTTTTCATGAACAATTTATGGAGGAAGAAGAGTGCCTTTGCATCCTTTTTCTTATTCTTTTTTAGTTTGGCAGCTTCGTTAGGAACTGCAAATCCTTCTTCAATAAGTTCCTATAAATCTTACGACTTGAACAATGTTCTTCTCTTTACAGTCTAGAACTGGTATTTATCTCCATTAAATACTGGGACAAGTGGTTGTAAATTTGAAGACCTAATTGTTGTCATTTCAAGAGAAAAAAAACTCTTGTCTTTCATGTTTCACTTTTTCATTCGCCTAGTAAGAGATGAACTTGGCTCTAATGCCACTTTATTGAAAAACAGAGAAAGTTAAAAAATGAATAATTTATTATGGCAATTCTTTTTATACTAAAACTTATATGCTTGAAGTAATTCATCTATCACACATTTTATTAAATCAAAACTTACTTTAAATGGGCTTCTATAAAGTATAGCATAATAAGAAACAAACTCCAGCTAATCATGTGACTATACCTAACATGAAAAAAATAATAAGAGAAAATATAGGAAAAAAATCATGTAAGAGTAGTAGACCCAATCTTTCCATAGTGCCAACTTCAAACTCCTAAAATTTTGAATCACTTCTTAATAAGCCTTGCCCTTTTTTTAGTCACGCTCACATCAACCTCCTCTATTGTTTAAGTAATCATAGATTCAGTCATTACTGGAGATTTTTCATTGCGTCTCTTCCTCTTAACCAAAATCACCACAAGTTGCGTCTACGTCACTATAACTCTCACAAGCCTGTAAAAGATAGAGACATGTTGATAAAGAATTATACGAAAATGGATAGAGAAAATATGGGTATGTGCCTTTGCTCATTACATTTTATTTCTCATTGCACCTCTTCCTCTTAATCAAAACCACCACAAGTTGCGTCCATGTCACTATAACTTGATCATGTCATTCAAGCTTTAAAATTTATAAGCCCTCTAATACCGCAAGCTCACAGATCGCGATTGTAGTATAGAGATGTCGATCCTATGAGGAGGGTACTAGCTTAATCCTAAGTCGTCTAAGGCTCAAAGAAAATAATAAAAATAAATAAATAATGCATAAGTGAACATGGAAAGTAAATACAAGAATTTAATTCAAGAATTGTAAAGCGAAAATCTCAACAAAACAGAATTAAACTGAGCAGTCTCATAGGTCACGATGGAAATCCGTTAAGAGAGTTAATCAAGTTATGAGAGAGCAGATTTTACCTATCATTAATGTTAATTTAGTCATTTATGTGTTTACAGGGTGTCAGTTATAGACGATCGTAGGGTTGATTAGTCTCTCTCGAGTTGTAACCATTAAACCTTAAATTGTAAACCCTAATCGAATTATGGAACTTACAATCTCTCAATTCACAAATTACCTATAATTCTAATTAGTTCTAAAGCTCTCTAATAAACAATCAGGTCTCGCGTGGGATCTCTCTCCATAAAATTATCGACTAGATTGGTTAAGTGGTCAATTAAATCGCCTAACTCTCATTAATCTAATCTAATCATTTTTATCCGGCTCACCCTCTTGGTTTGTTACTGAAACATGCAATTACATTAATCAATCACAATACCCAAAACAATAAACATAAAATAGCTAAATCAACATTAACTTAAAGTAAAATCCTGAAGGAGAGTTCAGAATATTATCAACAACCCGAAATCCATTTCCATACAATCCATCTCAACTTTATACATTTAAATGAAAAAGGAAATGAAGAGAAAATGAAACTTAGGTTGGACAAATATGGGAAGCAGCGATGTCGGGATACCATTTGAACTGGAGAGCAGCGGCATCGAGATCCACTTCTTTTTCTCTCTCTCTATCTTCTTTTTCTCTCCCTTTAGGGTTTCCAAGAGTGGCTGAATGTAAAGCTCCCTCCTTTTGTTCTTGTTGTTCTATTTATGTTCTTTTGTGTTTAGGGTCGAACTAGGATTTTTTCAGGGTCTGAAAGGTCCAAAAAATACCTCGAAATGCAAAGTTTGGAAGTGGCGGTGCATCTATTCAATGTAGGCCATGATTGTGGTCTATGTCAGGCCTTTCTGTCACGATCGTGACCTATCCATGCAATTGGCGCCAATTTGCTCCGAAACTCCTCCATTCTTTGACGATCGTGGCCTATTTCGGAGCAAATTGGCGCCAATTTGCTCCGAAACTCCTCTATTCTTCGATCTTTACTCTAAAACACTAACAAATACATCAAGGTACCTAAAAAAACATCATATTTAAGCTCAAAGGATTGTTCTAACCCATAAAACACTTAAAACACGAATAAATCACAAACTAATATAATTCTACCCTAAACACATACTAAACAATCGAATAAACAGCTAAATACATATCAAACTATACCCTAAAATACGATGCATTTCATACCTATCATAACTCTCACAAACCTATAAAGGACAAAGACATTTTAATAAAGAATTACATGAAAACAGACAGAGAAAATATGGGTATATGCCTTTGCTTATTACATTTTATTTTGAGAGTATTTTTGCCTAACTTTGTACTCTCTCCTTTATGTGTAAGCATTGTTTGACTTAGCTTAACTTTCCATATGAAAACTTGTATTCTATGTTGATCTTCATTTTATATTGCTATAAAAATTTGTTCCACATATTCTTTGTTATGTTCCATGTCTATGTTGTTTAATTAATGTTGATTATAGGCCCATATGTTATTATTCGATTTTAAAAGGGTCATAAATGAAAATACATTTTTTCAGGTTACATGACCCTATATCTATATTCTTATCTTTAACTCTTTTCTTTTACATGACTGTTTAGAGGGATTTATAACGCAATCAACAACGTGAAGCATTTAGGTTCAATTCAAGTGAAGCTCAAGAAGCTTTATTAATGAACTCATAAGTCCATTAGTAATGTTTGCATATTTGATTTTAAATTATGATTTTTTTGTATATGGCCTTAGAATAGATGCATTTTTTTCTAAAATGATTTCATAAGAAAAAAATCACTTAGGATTTCGCTTGAATAAGCTCAATCCTACATGGTAACTTTTAAAATAAATTAAACCTAACCTTTAGTAAAAATGTATCGAATGTTTGGTCCCATACCCTTAACTTTTAAAATGCCCTTTTCTTATTTAACTTAATTAGGTGAATGCATGGTTCAAAAATGGTATAAAAGGAGAATGAGAAAGAAGATAATAAATATCACAATAAAAATGATATTTTTTCAAAATCCTAAAATCTCTTTTTTAAAGTCAATTATCTTTTTCTTAGATGTTCAATGTTTCTTTTAAAAATCATTCTATTTATTAAATAAGAAATAGAAGGTTAGTTGGACTTGTTGACTATCAATTGTAGTTATGTTTTCTTTTACTTAATTTAAAAATGAAATTAGTTAGTTGGGTCATCAAGCCATTAGGATTGGTTTTCATCCTTTAGTTGGAATTTTAGCTTTTAAAGCGTAATATATTTTCTTCAATTTTCACTTAACCTTTTATACTTTAAGAACTCATTTTAAATAATTAATTATTTTAGTTCACATCCCTTTAATTTAATTAAATAAAAGACCAAAAAGTTTTTGGCCTAGCTAAATAAACTATGTTATTTTGTTTTAAAAGCTAATATTCCATTTCCTTTCTAAAATTTAGTCTTTTCTTTTAGAGCACTTTTACCATTTCAAATAAAATGTTTCTACATTATCTCCTTTGGTTCCTTTAAAAATGTGCTTTATTTCTTTTATTATCAACTTGTTTACTTTTTACTTTGATACAAATCATAATTTACCCCTTCCAAATCAAACTTTAAGTTAATATTGTATTTTATTTTTAAGTTTAATATAAAATCTTAAAATCCTAGCCATTTGTTCACATGTTTTAAATTTATTTTTATTCTAAGTCCTATAACATAGTCTAAGCATCTTCAAGCATTTTATTTTAAGATTTAGATAAAATCACAAACCCCTAAATATTTAACCATATATTTTATTTATATAGCATCAAATTATTTTTAATTACCTAACGCTCAAATTTAAATTTCTTTAAAAATACCTAAAATTTTAAACTAGTTTCAAACCTGGGTAATTGCTTAAGCGAGTAATATATGGTGTTGATCTACTGAATCTGCAAGCATATAAAGTTAATTGTAGCAATCATTATAAATGAAGTAAATCTAGAGTATCGATTCATAAATACCAGTGTTTTAAAAACCGGATCGAACCAACCGGTCGGATCGGAAAATCAGTGACCAGGAGCATAAAACGGTCTGGTTTAAACTTTATTTTTTGTGAGTAGTTGGCCCGTTTATTTTACGGTCGGACCGGTAAAAACCTGTGAACCAGTATAAGAGAAAACCCCCCGGTTCACGTAAAATACCTCTCTCTCACGTCTCTCTCTCGCTTCTGTCGAATAAAAATCAAAAGTAAAATAAAAGGAAGACATCGCCGCTTGAGAAGGAAGACACCGCCGCTCTCAAGCCTCATCTTACCCACTGCCACAATTTGCTCTATTCAGATCTCTCTCTCACGTCTCTCTCTGTCTCTTAACAAATTTGAGTCTTTTATTTTTCTTTTTGGGGATGGTGTGACCTATTGGTGTGGGTGTCCAGAGGCCACGAGTCACGGCATTGAGGTAGCGAAATTGGGAGCTTGCGAGGTAAGGAATGGTGGTAGTGCTTCTCTTCCTGGTCAGACACTTCTGTTGGTGACTTGGTTCACACAGTTTGGCTCTTCTTGCTGGCTTTTCTTTACTTTTTGGACTTTTTTAGACTTAAAAAAATAGAGGAACTAACGGTTATTATATGTGAAATTATTAGTTTACATGATTCCCTATAAAACAAAAGGTTAAAGTGGCAGTACTTGTTAAAGTACATCTTTGCTAAAAGAAGAGTCAATGTAGTGGCCCACCATAAGAAAGACCTTAGCTTTTTTTTTCTAAGAGACCTTAGCTTTATTAAACTTGCAGAGGTGCTTTTAAAGGATCAAAAACTTCCAAGGTTGCTCATCTAAGAGGGACGGTCGTGTTATGAACTGTTTTAATCCTCTGCAAACTTTAAAAAAAATGATCATTTTGCAAATTATAGAGATGTGAAATAAGAACACGTTCTCAAGGCACCCCATGTTTTGTAATATCACTACATTGATTGCTACCCAACTTGGTTTCCATAGAATTTCTGTAGAGTGTGGAAGAGGCCATTACTCCCACCAGATTGCTGATAGCAAATCCTATAATTGATTGATACCTTTTTATGCTTTGAAGAATCTATGGAGCTACCTCCATCAGCTGGTCTTGATGTCCTTTTTTTGTTTCATTCATGGTGTTGAATAGTAGTCTAAGAGTGTTTTAAGCCTTAGTCTTGACATGTTAGAGTTTATTTCCCCTCAAACTTTAAATGTTTATACAATGGACTTTTCTTTTTTAGCTCTTAAATATAGATCTTTCTGACACTTCATGTATTTGGTGTTGTAGGAGGACGTTCTATATGCAAGAGTTTGAACAAATGGTGTAGTAGAGATTCAATTCAGGTGAAGTTACTAAGATATTGTTGTTTGATATTTATAATGTCTATGTTTCTTGACTTGCTTTGTTTTACTCCTGTGGCTTTTTTATAGAACAAGCTCATAGTTCAACCAAGACGTTTGCAACATGATATTATTCCTTTCAGTGTAATTTTCTTTGACCTTATGTCACAATAGGTCACATCAAAGTGGCAGTACTTGTTAAAGCAAATCTTTGCTAAAAGAAGAGTCAATGTAGTGGCCTACCATAAGAAGATCTTAGCTTCTGTTTTTTTTTTTTTTTTTGCTAAGAGACCTTAGCTTTATTAAACTGTGCTTCCCCATAACATCTCTAAACTTTATTGCATCTGTTTCTATATTCAAGCTTTGAATTTGATTAATAATTCTTAAAAATATCTTTCATTTCTCTTTTGACTTAACTTTTCAGTCTTCACTATTATTATACTCTTTTTAGCTACTAGACTAGTCTCGTCAAACTTGTGTTGACAGACTGTAGAGTCCCTTTCCTATGTGCAAAGTGCAAACATCAACATTATAGGAAGTTCAAAATTTAGAAACATGGATATTCCTAATGAGATTAGTTATCCAAATGATTCGAATACTCCTAATCCCAACACACAATCATTCAGACAGCAATCCACAATGAACTCAGTTAATCCACATCATCGAAAAACCAATCCTGCATGGGAGCATTTTTCTTTGCATAAAGAGGGTGCTACTAATATATTTACTTGTCTACATTACTCATTGGTTTTTAGAGGAGGTGGCATAAATAGGATGAAACAACATCTTGCTAGTGTACTTAGTCAAATAAGTTCTTATAAAAAGGTTATTCATGATGTCCGTCAAAAAATGTTGAAGTCACTAAGGTAAGTGCAACAAAAGAAGCGAAATGAGGATTTGAATGAAGCATATAGTGATCAAACTGGATCTTAAGAGGAAATTCAAGAACTACAACAAACATGTTCAACTAAGAGACAACCACTTGGTAAACGCAGTGAGAAAAGGAAAGCTGTTGATATGGAAAGATATTCATATTTTGCTCCAAGGACAACTCTAGGGTCTCAACCAAGTTTGAGAAGTGTGTTATCTAGTAAGGAAGCAATTCACAAGGCACATATTGCAATTGCTAGATGGATTTTTTATGCTTGTATTCCTTTCAATGCAATTCAGTCTCCTTACTTTCAAGAAGCTTTAGATGCAATTGCTGCTATTGGTCCTAGGATTGAAGGTCCATCATATTATAATTTGTGGGTTAATTTGTTAAGAGATTGTAAGAGAGAATTTCAGCTACTTGTTGATAAAAATCGGGAAAATTGGGCTAAAACAGGTTGTACAATTATGGCAGATGGGTAGAGTGATCAAAGACAAAGAACTTTGATAAACTTTCTAGTTTATTGTCCAGCAGGTATAATATTATGAATTTTGTTTGTTATTATACAAGTTAAGCTTTTTAACTTTGTTTATTTTTTTTACAGGCATAACATTTGTGAAATCTGTTGATGCTTCAGATATGGTAAAAGATGCGAGATCATTATTTAATTTATTTTCTGAAGTTATTGAGTGGGTTGAAGCGCATAATGTTGTTCATATAGTGACAGATAATGCAGCAACTTATGTAGCAGTTAGGAAATTAGTACATGAATGCTACGAGCATATTTTTTGGTTACCTTATGCTGCACATTGTTTGAATCTCCTTCTAAAGTATATTGGTAATATGCCTCACGTTGTAGAACTTGTTTCAAAGGCTTCAAAGGTAACTTCTTTTTTGTACAATCATATAATATTCTTATCTTGGCTAAGAAAAAGGGAAGGTTGGAGAGAGATAGTGCGTCTAGGGGCAACTCGGTTTGCCACTACTTTCATTATTTTGAAAAGTGTTTATGATCATAAGCATGACTTACAAGCTTTGGTTATTGATAAGCATTTTACTAGTCATAGATTGGCAAAGACTGTAACAGGAAAATCTGTTAGTTCTATTTTGTTAGATAGCAAGTTTTGGAATGATTGCTTGATCATGGTGAAAGCTGTGGCTCCTATCATTCGATTGTTGAGAATTGTAGATGCGGATGAAAAACCTTCTTTGGGTTATGTTTATGAGGGTATGCTTAGGACAAAAAATGCAGTGAAGGAGATTTTTAAATAGAAGCCACAATTATATAAGCCTTACACCGATATCATCAAGGCTCGATGGGATAAGCACTTAAAGCTTAATCATGAAGGTTATCGTGAGAAGAATAGGATTGTATATGCTTTTCTTGATATGCTTGATATAAAAAGTTTTTGTGCTGACTTGTTGAAAGGCATTCAAGAGATTCAAGTTTATCGTGATCGCCAAGGAACTTTTAGTCGAGAAAGCACTCTTAAGGTGTTAAAGTTAAATACCTTACGCCCTGGTAACTATTATATTAATACTAATATAATACTTTTTAATTTTTAATTATATTCTTTAATACTTTTAATGTTTATTATCTATGAGTATTTTGTTGTTTGATAATTTCAATTTTTGTGTAGATAAATGGTGGAGATTGTATGGGGGTAGTGCTCCAACATTGCAAAAGCTGGCTATTCGTATTCTTAGCCAAACGTCTTCCTCTTCTGGTTGCAAGAGAAATTGGAGCTTTTTTGAACGCATTCACACAAAGAAGAGAGATAAATTGGAGCATCAAAGACTATGTGATCATGTTTATATCACTTACAACTTGCGTTTGAAGAATCGGTATTATCGCCTTCTACTTTTAGTTAAACGTTAAGAACTTATTATTATTGTTTGTGATTTCCAACATAGTTATATTTGAACTTACCATTAATGTTTTATTTTAGGTTGCCAAACAAGAAGATGAAATATGATCCTATTGATTATGAATCTATAGACAAACTTGATTTTTTGATTACTAAAAACGATGGATCCCCAGAGCTTGATGAGAAAGATATTGAAAAATGCTATTTATCAGGAAAATGCAATTCCAATAATTGATGAAGCACCATAACAACATGAAGGTTATTATTAATTTACTTTGTAATATAATATTAAAGATTAGATATATTATTTTCAAGTGTAATTTTGTTTAATATTTTTTATTATGAAATTAAGTGATGAAGAAATTGCCGAACAACCAAATTTGGAATTTGTTGAAGATGCTTATATCGGCAATGATGAAGAAGCATTTAATTTTGATCTCAACTTGAATGAATATTATGATTAGTGATCTTTTTTTATCCTTTTGATGAAATATGACTAGTGAGCATTGTTATCTTATTTTGTGTTGTGTTGGTAAATTTTTTTGGACTATTTGGACCAGGTTCTTCGAGGCTTCTTAGGTGTAACCCTGAGGGATTATAACGGCGAGGACGACCTGAGATTTGGTTCTTGGAACATTGGGACCCTAACGGGTAAGTCCTTAGAATTAGTGGATGTTCTATATAAGTATGGGATACAAATAGCCTGTATTCAGGAGACAAAGTGGTCAGGAGCTAAAGCTAAGGAGATCGGAGGTTTCAAACTTTGGTACTCAGGAAGTATACGGAAGCAGAATGGGGTAGGTATCCTGGTGGTCAAGGAACTTATAAGTAGAGTGGTTGGGGTTTCAAGAGTAAATGATAGGATTATGGTGGCTAAAATTGTTTTTAGCAATGTGGTTCTCAATGTCATTTGTGCGTATGCACCTCATGCGGGTTTATACGTACAACATCAATGTCTGTTTTGCGAGGCGCTAGAGGGGGTGCTGCAACAATTCACTGAGTCGGAGCAGATCATCTTTGGAGGTGATTTTAATGGGCATATAGGGGCTGGTACGGACGGATATACAGGAACCCATGGGGGCTTCGAATACGGCATTGGAAATGATAATGGGATTGTGTTATTGGACTTGACCGTAGCATATGAATTAGTCATTACTAATTCCCTATTTAAGAAAACCGACACGCACTTGGTAACGTTTCAGAGTAGCACCTCCAAGACACAAATAGATTATCTCCTTATCAGGAGAGGTGCCCGATCATGGTGCAAAGATTGCAAAGTACTGCCAGCTGCCGGCATCTCGACTCAACATAAATTGCTAGTTCTGGATTTCAGGATTAAAAGATGAAGGCCACAGTTTTTTAACTTACATTGTCGTAGAGTTAAGTGGTGGAGGCTACGAGGGGACAAGATGGAACGATTTAGGACTCAAGTTCGGTCAACTGCAGCATGGTCTGTGAGCGGGGATGTAAACCTGATGTGGGAGGGTGTAGCCTCTGTAGTGCGTGCAACAACCACAAATCACCTAGAGGTATCCAAAGGGGTCCCCAAAGGGCAAGGAGGAGGGTGGAAGGAAGGTTGATGGTGGTCGGACGAGGTCCAGGGGACGGTTAAGGCAAAGAAGAGAGCCTATAAAGAGCTTTTAGCTAGTCCAACGGAGGAGGAGAGGCAAATTAACAGAGCACAGTATAGAGTGGCTAAAAGGAAGGCTAAGCAAACGATCGCAGTGGCTAGAGGGGAGGCATATGAGACTATGTACAGGGACTTGGATACATTAAGGGGAGCACACAAGATTTTCAAGCTAGCACAAGATAGGGCAAGTGGGACGTCTGATTTCAACCAAGTTTGTTGCATACGTGATGAAACAGGCCAGGTACTCACAGAGACACAAGATATCAAGCGGAGATGGCAGCGGTACTTTCATGGCCTATTTAATGAAGAGATAGTGGGCAACGTAGAGTTTGGAGGCTCCTCTGTGACGGGGCATGTTCATGACAGGTGCGCATGGGTGAGGATTACGAGGGGTGAAATTACTAAGGTGTTGAGAGGAATGGGGAGCGGTAGGGCTGTAGGGCCAGACGAGATCCCTATAGAGGTATGGAAACGGTTAGGAATTGTCGGTATTGTATGGTTAGTTTAACTCTTCAATGTAATTTTAGAGTCAGTCAAAATGCCAGATGAATGAAGATTAAGTAGGTTGATCCCTTTATACAAGGGTAAAGGGGACATCTAACAATGTCACAACTATAGAGGCATCAAACTATTAAGTCATACCATAAAGTTGTGGGAGAAGGTAATTGAAAAGAGAATCCGAAGAGTTGCTGCTGTATCGGCCAACCAATTTGGATTTATGCCTGGTAGGTCTACGACAGAAGCGATACATCTACTCCGTAGACTCATGGAATGCTACAGGGAACGACAACGAGATTTGCATATAGTTTTTATTGATTTGGAGAAGGCATATGATAGGGTTCCTAGAGACCTCTTATGGAGGTGTTTGGAGGCCAAGGACATTCCTATCGCCTATATTAAAGTAATTAGGGATATGTATGAAGGAGCATTGACTAGCGTAAGGATAATAAGTGGGGACACAGAAGCGTTTTCTATTAGTGTTGGTCTCCACCAAAGATCTGCGTTAAGTCCTTTGTTGTTCACCTTAGTGTTAGATGAAATTACCAAACATATTCAAGGTCAGGTACCTTGGTGTATGTTATTTGCGGACGATATTGTCCTCGTGGATGAGACCAAGGAGGGGGTCAATGCCAAGTTAGACTGCTGGAGAGATGCGTTAGAGTCGAAAGGTTTTAGAATGAGCAGGTCTAAGATGGAGTATTTGGAATGCAACTTTTCAGGAAACCAGATGGCGTATGAGGTGGAGGTAGCAATTGGTACCGACGTCATACCACAGAGGACGAGTTTTAAGTATCTCGGGTCTGTCATTCAAAGTGATGGTAATATCGATGCCGATATAGTACATCGTATTAGATCCGGCTGGGCTAAGTGGAGAAGTACATCAGGGGTTTTATGCGACAGGAAGATTCCTTTAAAACTTAAGGGGAAGTTTTATAAAACGATGATTCGTCCAACCATGTTATATGGGGTAGAATGTTGGCCTGCCAAACGTAGGCATATAAGACAGCTATTGGTAGCGGAAATGCGTATGTTTCGGTGGATGTGTGACATTACCAGGAGAGATAAGGTCCGGAATAGGGTGGTGAGAGAGAGACTACAGGTAGCTAGCTTTGCCGATAAGTTGAGAGAGACTAGGCTTAGGTGGTATGGGCATATGCGTAGGAGGCCCTCTAACGCTCCGGTACGAAGCTGTGAGGGAATAACACTTAGTGAATATGAGAGGAGAAGAGGGAGGCCTTACAAGAACTGGTGAGAAGTGATCAAGGAGGATATGTCAGAGTTGGGTCTTAATGAGGTAGTAGCTAGGAATAGACAAGTTTGACGTGCCCGGATAAGGGTAAAGGAGTAACCATTCCAGTACCAAGAATCAGAACAACAGTTACTAGGAGATGTTGTGTCACGATGCACAGATTGCACAACAGGAGTGGGGGACAGTAAGGTCGTGCCGGCAGGGTCTCTGAGACAGGTCCCCTTATTTACTGTGAGACAAAAAGGGATGGACTTTGTAGCATATTAGGTTCTCGTAGATCTGGCCTCCTTCAGGTATTCCCTATTCCTTGTATTTTCATTTATTTTCTTTTTTAATAAATTGTTTTTGTATCCTACATCATTATTTTATTATCTCATTTGCATGTGAGTCCACCGGAAATAGCCTCTCTACTATGTAGGGATAAGGCTGCGTACTATCGGACCTCCCCAGACCTCGCTTCATTGCAGGATTTCGGACTGGGTGATGATGATATAATATATATATAATATAAATTTATATTTATTACTTATTAGTCACCAGTTCGACTATGGTTGAATTCTGGTTGAACCATTGATCATTGAATCAGTTGCTTCTCCGGTTCAGTCATCGGTCCGATATTTTAAACATTGTTGGTCACTTCTTCCGTTTTTCTTTATAAGATCAATTTATCTTTATGATATATAGAAAGCATGGCCATGTTGGTAAATCGCATTGAACGGGGAAGCAACAACAACAGGGACAAATTTAAGTGTTGAAGTTAATGCTGACCAAATGTTATATCCAGTTAGGGAAAGTCCATCCAATCAATCTCTGAAAATCACGAAAGCCTATGATCCCCACGACATATAAAGAAACAGTAATTTAGTGCCTCAAAAGACTTCCTGTTCTCAGCCCATAACCACTTGACTCTCAATTTCTTGCATGCTACTGCTCAGTATGCCACATGCCAATATTAGATACAGGTGGTTGTTCCTATTTTTATGTGTCACTCTGTGTTTTTCTCTATTTATCTATCTATTAACATTTAATGGATGAATAGATAGATAGAGAGGGGCACAGGTTAATAGATGGATGAATGAAAAGGAGCACAGGATAGTACACAGAATCAGAAATAGGTAAATTGATCCTGCCAATATTTGCATTTTATCTTGTAATATCCCACACGCCAGTGTATGTATACCACATTTCAGTTCAATATCGATAGTCCTTTAATTACGCCACAAGTAAAAAAATTAAATAAAATCTTTTGAAGTTAAACATAATGTAATTGTACTAATATGTCATTTTCACTTGTTATCTGAAATTTATTCAATAAAAAAAGTAGATGTTGATAGGCAACAGGTTATGCTATATTTATTAATTAACATTCACTCCTATCCACCTTAACTAGAAGGTTATATGACAGTGACTTTCTAAAACAAGTTTGGATATATCATTAAATGAGTACGATTTAACGAGACTAATTTTAATAAACTAATATAATAGTTGACGAATATAATTCTACGGTCAGCGTCATTTGATTGCAACTTAACACGATCTTATGCATTTACTAGAACTGGAATTTTAATTGCTAGACCACTTACAACAATTATTTTGCCATTTTAATAAGAAATTGGGTGGGAATCTTAATGCCAAGTTTGCCTACTGAATTAAGGGAAACTATATGTTCCACCATCTTTAATATGAGAATCATAACCCTCACAAGATAAGGTTCTGCAGTGCAGGTTCAGCCTATCGCTCTAATAGTTTTCACAAACAAAAACAAATTTGAATTAATATGCTCCTAACATATTTAATTTAAAGAAATTGAAACGTTCAGAAAACAAATTAAAAAAAGAGTATTTTGCTCATTTAAATAATTACTTAGGTTTTTAAATTTCTGTAAAAAGAGATAAAGAAATTGCAACGAAAAGAAATAACAATTAAAGTAAAGTATCTAAGCCCCTCTCTCTCTCTCTACACCCAAGTCTATTTAATTAAGAAAGTGACACCTATCAAGTGCACAATTAAGTTTATTCAAACTCATTCAAAATTTCTCTTTCTCTAGATCTTGAATGTTTATTTTTCTAATTTACATAATATGCTTCTTATTTCAGTCCATATAATTCTTAAGATTCAAACTATGATGGCTACATATAAATTCAAGAATTAAGATCAGAGAATAAATTTAAACTAATCAATAACTAATCATAAATTAATAATTAAAATATCAAACATAAACTACATCCCTAACCCTAATTAGGGATTTCTCTACTAAACATAATGAAATTAAAAAAACAAAAACAAAACAATGATCTTGTCTTAAAATAAAGGAAAGAAGAAAGAGTTAAAAGAGAAATCCCAAATTGCTTGCAACTGGAGATGAATATTCCCTCAATCTTGCTCTTAAGCTCTTTTTTATGCTAGGAAAACCTAAAACGAGTTAAAGAGAAATCCCAAATTCCTAGAGCATATTACATATAATTTATCATAATCAAGAGAAAATTCAAGAAGGTATTAAAGAAAATGCTTTTACTTAATCAAAACATTTATGGATAACTTCTGAAATAATTTTGGATCAATTTTTTTCAAAGTAGTTTGTTTGGATCTCTGAATTAGCTCAACAATTGACCAATATTTAGTTTTTTGGTATATTGGTTGAACAATGTAAGTGAATGGTCAGCCAATGTGTCTTAGAAGAAAGTAAAAACATGTATCATAGGTTTGTGAAAACATTGGTTGAAAAAGGTCAAATAATGTCACTACTACTAGTTGTTGTAATGGCTAATTTTTGTTTCTAATGACTTTTTAAGTTATTTTGAGTATAAATAGACTACATATGAGTTGTCGGAGGCTAGTCCGGCATATTAGAGTGTTACTTAGAGTCTTGAGAGATTAAAGAATGTATATTTGCATTATATAACACACATTGAACCTTTATTCAATGGTGTGAGTAAGAGAAAAAAGATTTTTAGTTATATACTTATTGTAATTGAGGAAATTGCTTAGGATATACTTTTAAGGGTTCTTCCTGAACTTGAATAGGATTTATAAAGAGTTACTCTTCACTTGTATAAAAGCAAGATAATTGTATCGTTTCCTCTTCACTTGTGGTAAAGAATATGATCTATAGAAGGTTACTTTTCGCCTACTGAAGGAAGAAGATAATAAATTTATAAGTGGAGCTTAAAGAGTGAACGTAGGTCAATGCTTATTAAACTAAACAATTATAAATTAATTTTCTCTCTTTCCCTACTCTCTTTAATTATTATTATGATCATTTTATGAGTATCATTAGATTATGAAATTCATTTATTTGTTTACAAATAGGACAAAACAAGGGGAAAACATATAATTAACTTCCTCTCTTATGTGGTATCTAGGCCTAGAAATTGGTAGCAAATCAAGTCTCATTCATTGTATATATATTTTTAGAAAAATTTTAAATAAAGATCATTATGACATAATTTGATTCTCCTTTTATTCAAGGTAGCCAATGTATAGGTATACCTTCTTTCTTTGGAGGTGACAATTACATATATTAGAAAACTAGGATGAAACACTTTATTTCAACCAAAGGAGTTGATCTTGGGGAAATTATAAAGAATGTTTCTTATGTTCCAATGAAAATAATAATTTTAGATAAAGTGGACAATGAGGTACTAAAGGATGAAAGTGAGCATAGCAATAATGATAAGATATTAATTGCATTAAATAGCAAACTGGTGCATATTTTTATTTTGTATTCTTAGTATAAATGAATTTAATGATGTTTATGTGTGGAACCAACCATAAGAGATGATACACACTTGAAATCATAAATAAGGGAACTACTTAAGTAAAAGAAGCAAAGCAAGCTTAATAATGCATTAATATGAGATGTTTCGTATGAAAAATATGTCAATTTCTACTATGTATACTCGCTTCATTATTTCTCTTATTTAACCAACTTGATTGAATAATAGGTACAATTTTTGTGTACGATCATTCCAAAAAAATTGACACATCCTTCTCATTAATATAATCCTCTTTATCATCAAAATGATAAGAAACAAGCTCATTATCATCCTAGGCCTTATGAGACACAAAGAAGCACGACATTTACTCAAAATCACCATAGGTCACTTTTTCATTTTAAAAAAACACAATTCATATGCTAAATAATTGTTAGGTCTCATTATGAAACAAGGAGAGCTTCATACCTTACACATAAAAAAAAAAAGAGGCCAAAAATGCATATAAGCCACATTTTTATAAGTATTTGTCATATGCACTAATGTTACCACTAATAACTTTTTATTCTTAGTAATATTAGTAATTTAATATATGAAATATCTAATTCAATGGAAGGGTAAAGTCAGTAAAGGAGTCAATCAAAACAAATGATGAGCAATCAAAGGATTAAAAAAAAGAACAAAATAGAGCACATAAGTAATTAAGTGAAGAACCAATAATAAAAACAAATTAAACACATCAAGACTTGAAAAAAATCATCTTAATCCTTCTTGTAACATTATCTCAATAGTTTCAATGAATAAGGGATTCAATTATTACTTTATCATTCTGTAATTAGGGAATATTACATATACTTTGTCATAGTCAAGAGAAAATTTGAGAAAGTTAAAAAAAAAAACCCTCTTTATGTATCAAAATACTTTTAGAAAACTTATGAAATGATTTTGAATTAAGTTTTTGTCGAAAGAGTGTATTTAGTCTTTTCAATAACTTAAGCAGACTTACTTTTTGAGCACTTGGTAAACCAATCTAGTTAGTGGTTGACATATATTAGGTTTTTAGATACATTGAATGGTTGACCAATATAGTGAATGGTTGACTAATATATGTTTCGTGAGCTTGTGACTATGTTAAGTGGTTCTCTTGAACTTGAACAAGATTTTTAAATGGTTATTCTTCACCCATAAAAAAGATGATTATAAGGGTTAATCTTTAGTGTGGCAAAGAAAATGTTGTAAGGAAGTTGTTCTTCACCCATTAAAACAAGAAGATGATGAATTCTCAAGTAGAATTTGGTAAGTAAACATATACAGGCCAATGATTGTTAGGCCGAATAATTATAAATTAAATTTATATCTATTTTCATATTATTTTTAATTATTATTATGGTTGCTTAGTGATTATCATATATGAATTTATTATAATCGTTTGTTTAAAAAATTCATTGATTTATTTTTCAAGTAGGACAAAAAAAATTAATTTACATAATTCACTGCCCTTCTAATATACCATATGAGGTCCAAGTTTCGTGTGTTTCACATTGTTTCAATTTTCCCGTGTCACATTATTAGATAAAAACAATGCCATTTTGTAATTTCATATGGTATATGAAAGCTCAATTTTAAATATCAATTTGAAGTAGAACAAATGTAACTCTTACGGTTATCTAATGCAATCCATAGACAACTAGCAAATGGAGTAGTTTGTTCAGCATACTTATTTCAAAACTTTGAGGATAAATATTAAATACTCGATTCCCTTTTCATTATCTTAATTTTATATTAGCAAACACAATATTTAATAGCAATAATTAAAAAGAACAAGTTGGTCTTTTTAGTAAAAAAAATCCATATTTCCTGAAATTGGACTACCATACTTTCTTTTTTAAAATTAGAAGAATGAAGCTACTACTTTGTCATGATAAGGAAAGCATGCCCCACCTTATCCTATTTCAGTATTGGAGATATTTCATTTTTTAATTGTGATCTTAAAAACAAAAAAACAAAACACCATATATATATATATATATATATTGCAAATTATACTCAAATAAATTAAATAAAAGATATGACGTGTGCATACCGTATCCTGAGTCTGAATCAACCGACTAAGCAGCCTCGATTTGATCGCCGAGTCTTCGCTTCCGAATATATACCCCGCACCAGGTGCCTTCTCTATCCGTCTGTGCTACCATTTTCTTCCGGAGCCCTCATTACGTGCACTAGCTACTTGCTCTGTTTTGTCACCCTGTACGCGATAGACCTTGTTTGATAAATATTCCCTTTCTTGCTGAGCCCCAAGGGATCCCGTTTCCCTGCATCGCTTAATTGCAATGTTATTGGAAAAAATTGATTCTTTAATGGCTGGGACCGCATTTCTTGAGACTTGGGACTCCGGGTAGAGGGTTTTGGGACTGATGTCTTTGGAAACTTTGATCTCATATGCGTGTTCTGCGTAGTTTTTGTTTATTTGTTGTCTTTTGTTCAGTTATTGAATTGTATAAGAGGGTTGTTGCGGTTGTTTCTGGGACGTTTTTGATGGATTACGCCTCTTGTTTGAAGTTCTTCACTCGTGGTGGTGTTTTCGCTGGTGGGTTTTTCTTTTTTGGGCTTTTCTCGCCGGTTTTCAATTTTTTGGGGTTGTTTTTTATGTTCCTTGCGGGGTTATGGTTGTCGCAGTTTACTTCGCATGGGAAGGGTTTGGTTCAGTTCTTATTTCTTGTTAGGGGAAAATCAAGGAGCTTGAGAAAGGGGTTTTGTTCAAAGAATGGTTTTGATGGAGTTTGTGATTCAAAGACTCCGCCTTGCAAATGTGGTTCGTTGATATTGTTGGGGAATCCAAAACCAAAAGTCGATGACAATTCACTAGTACCGAAAGAGGTTATTAATCCTGATGGTGATGATTCTGATGATGATTATGAAAAGGAAAGTTGCGTTGAAGATGAAGAATTTGATGTAATGGCATTGAGGAGAATGGTGAAGATTGAGAGGCTGAAGTATATTATGGCTTACGCAGAACTTGAGAAGGAGAGAATGGCTGCTGCATCAGCAGCTGATGAGGCAATGTCAATGATTTTGCGCTTGCAGAGGGAGAAGAGCTCGTTGGAGATTGAAGCTAATCAGTATCGCAAGTTGGCAGAGCAGAAGCAAGTGTATGACCAAGAAGTGATTCATTCACTGGAGTGGATTATAATGAAGCAGGAATCCGAGACCTATGCATTGGAGGAGAAGCTGAGGCTGTGCAAGGAAAAGCTCAAGGAATGTATGAAGGAGGAACTAGTCCAATTTGAAAGTTTTGATGCTAGCTTGAGCTCCATTGACTCAACCATGGAAGATGGTATTGAAGAAATGCTAGATATTCATTCAACCATGGAAGATGATATTGAAGAAACGATAGATATTGATTCAACCATGGAAGATTGTCTTGAAGAACTGCTGAATGGTTAGGATGACTT
>JAOQMQ010000195.1:27729394-27739893 GCA_027563845.1 Erythroxylum subrotundum | reverse complement strand
TTGCGAAGTTAGAGGAAGAATTCAACAATGAGAGGTCCATAATAAGGTTTGCAAAAGGGTTCATCAAGATATGATATGCACAAGTGTCCATAAACTTCTCTTGGTAATATCTTATGATATAGTTTTGCGCAGGTTAATTTACTGCTTGCAGACAATTATATTATATGCAACCCAATTTGGTTGCATGCTTATTTTATATTATGTCCCGTTTGGCTTTTGCAAAAAAGAACCAGCGAGTTGTTTTTAATATAAAAGTATGGGTAGAATTTGTTTTGCTCGACAGTTTCACTTTTAAAAGGGCCGGATCTAAACTAATCTTTTGGTAACACGTTGTACGTACGTCACAAAAGGCTTACTAAATGGTAACTGCTCTAATTCTTCTACTAATATCTTGAGTCCATTTTGTTTTCTATCTATAAGCACATGCGTTTTTCTTGATAAATCATTATATCATTGTCAGGAAACGACCCAAAACCCACTGCATAATTTTAAAGTGTATATCTATATAGAAAAAAGTATATAAATGATCAAATCAAAACAAATAGAAGACTGAATCACAAAGATATGCAAAAAAGAAAAAGAGTTATCAACTCAAGCGGCTCAACTCTCTCCTCTTGAAGAGGTGTATATCTTGTCAATGTTGATTGAAATAGGATGTTTGGTTCCTTTAGGACACCCTTGTCATCTCATTCATAAGACGAAGCAACGATATATATAAAAACTTTGGACTATCCATCAATTTTTTCCTTTAGTTTCAAAATATTTTTTTTAAAGTAAAAGGAATAGATTGTCAAATTTAGCACTATTAGAGGACTAAATATATTGTTAGCTAAATTTCAAAAGATTAATTTGGAAAGCATATATGGCCACCAAGTTGCTTCAGGCATGAACTACCTAACTACGTAAATGTAGTTTTATTTTTATTTCATTTTATTATAGGACCCACACCCACAAAGCATGAATGACTAGAAGGGACGATAAATTTTGCCTGGCTTGGCCTAGCTTTGGCTTGGGTTGACCTGGCCACGAGTTAAGATAGATTGGCCCGACGGGGAGGTACAAAATGACATCATGAGTGTAAGATCTTGATTATGGAGGAAATTTTGGCAAACATTCTGAGTGTAATTCCCGTAGGTAGGATTGACCTTTACTGTCAAAAGTGGGATATCGTTGACCTTGATCTAGGAGAGGTTGTGGACTTTTTATGTCTGCACATTGAGAATGTCCATGAAGAGAGACCTTGGCGTAGACACTTGGACCTAGTGCCAAGATGCCTTACATCCATATCGGCTACTTTATTTTTTTCCAAGGAGTAGCTCAGTAGAAAGATGCAGTCTCCTGGAAACGTATGTGGTTTACAATCTTTTAAAGGGCAATAAGATGAACCTCCCAACAATGATTCTGAAGTTTATGGTGGATAAGGGAAGTTATAAGAATACAACGGGTGGTCTACCATATAGGATGCTTTTAACCAAGATTTTTGCCTATTATGAAATGTCTTCTAACAATCCGGATTGGTATGAACCTGGAAAGTTCCATTCCTCCATTTGCTACCAATTCAGATACAAGTTGAAAGACAATGTGTGGGTGGAGAAGAAAACTGAAAGAGCAGTAGAACTCCTGGGTCTTGGCCCCAAAAAATTAGTCCATGCCACACTCCACAGCACCAATGATATGATCATTCAATAACTGAAGGAAATTCTTTCCAATCAAGATCAAATACGTGGCCAAATAGACAACATGCAAAATCAAATTCTTGACATGCAGATTTTTCTTTGAAAATTTTCTAAATCTTCTTAATGACCCTCTCACTATTTTTGCTTGGTTTGTCTTTACATACTTGTGATATTTTTTTGTTAGTTATTTTCCCTATACTTTTTGATAATGATAAAGGGGGAGAATCAATGATATATTTGCTTGCTCTCAATGATCTTGATGATACATTTGCCTTATTCTCTAATATATTTTCCTTATTCTCTGCTAATTGTTGAAATATGTTTGAATTGTTGTTGAAATTTGTTTGAACTGAATTTTGTGAAGTTTAAATATGTGATATGCATAAACGATAGGCTCCTGCCATAAGAAAATTTCCTTCTAATCATGACTGTAAGTAAGAACATATAAAGTTTACATATATCTTTTGAAATTCTTTATTATTTTTTGAATTTTGAAAATATATCTGTTATTGCTTGTCACCATCAAAAAAGGGGACATTGTTAGCTTAAGGTTTATTATAAATGATTTTGAAGATAACTATATAATATTTCAAAATTTAAATTAGAGTTATTTCCTTTTATTGGTAACGAAAAATTTCTTAAAAGAAAATAAAATCATAGGAAAAATGCCTTCTTTCTTGCAAGAACCTTTTTAATGAACTTATCTTATTAGAAATGATTCCACAACATCCTGAAGGATCTTACTAATTCAAACAATTAGCTCCAGAATTTTTGACAAAGCCTTTCTCTTAACGTTTGAATATTGGAAGATTCCAGCAGAGATGACATCGAAGATTTGTTAAATATAAAGTCAACTCAGAATTAAAATGGAGCAACGACTAGTTGAAGAAAATGTCTACTTAAGGAAGAGCCACTGCAGTTGCGAAATACAAACTGACTTGCGAAATACTTTAGCAGCATCAATATTCTTGAAAGTCATATCTATATTAAACTCCTTGTGTCTTAGAAAGTGAAATCACTTTATTGAGAGATTGTTAAACCCTTTATAAACTTTTGGTGAGAGATTGCAGAGGTTTTTCAAACACTATGAGTGTGGAATGTTAAAGAACCTTGAAAGATATGTACTTGTGAGCTTAGAGATGCTCATGAAAATTTACTACTTAGATTTTATAGTGAAATACTCAAGTTGAATACTTGGGGATTTGATTTAGGCTTCGTTATAAGCCGAACCAGTATAAATCGACTGTGTAACTCTCTTTCTTAACTTTCACATTATAGTGTTTGTGTTTTTAACTTACAAAAGGCTCCTTCAGTTTAACTCTGCACATTTTGTTGAAAATTAACGTAGAAAAGTGTTTTACTGGTCTTGGAATTAATTTGTTAGTTTGTTCCTATTCTTTAGGCTCAAGTTGCTATTTTTTAGAGACATGTTTCTAGTTGTGAGTAGTGTGGTAGTGGAGTAGTGTGTCCTTTTTTTGTTAACTTGTTATTTCTGTTGTGTATAAAATGCTTTGATAGATGAATGAAAATTGCATCAGTTATGCCCATTTTGTTCTTGCCTACCACTTATTTGTTAAAAGTTCTCTTACAACTATTATATTTTCCAGCAACTTATTCTCCAACATCTAGCAGCTATTATATTTTCAAGTAGCCTATTCTCCAACGTATGATATCAGAGCCAAGTTCGAGCAAGCATGGCCAACAACACCAGCGTGAATCCATCATTGCCTACAATTCCAATCTTCCAAGGCAGTAGCTATGACATTTGGAGCACAAAAATGAAGACATTATTCATGTCCCAAGATGTATGGGACTTAGTGGAGAATGGTTACATAGAAGCTGGATTTACCATCAAAGATTTACGAGAAGTGTGGAAAAAAGATGCAAAAGCCTTATTTTTATCCAATAAGCAGTGGACGAGGCAATCTTCCCACTTATTTCAGCAGCCACAAAATCAAAGGAAGCTTGGGATGCTCTGCAAGGATGCTCTACAAAAAGGCTACCAAGGTAATGTTAAAGTGATGACTGTGAACTTTAGACTCTTCGTCGTAACCTTGAATATATGTTCATGAAAGATTCTGATTCACTAGAAAACTATTTTTGCAAGATGATGGAGGATGTGAATCAAATCAGAAAATTTGGTGAGATTTTACATAATCAAAAAGTTGTTAAGAAAATTCTTAGAAGTTTGCTTAGGAAATATGATTATGTTGTGGCTGCTATAGAAGAGTCAAAAGACATGAGTACACTAATGGTAGACGAAGTTCTTGGCTCTCTTTATTCTCATGAAGACAGGATTAAGTGGTATGATAGTAATACAGTGGAAAATGCTTTTTAGAGTAAGACATAGTTTTTCAAAAACAAAGAGGGAGAGCCAAATGGCAGAGGTGGCTCCAACCGAGGACGTGGAGGTCGATTTTCACGTGGTGGTAGAGGAGGTAAAAGTAGAGGTTGCAATCAAAACAACAACCAGCATCCAAAACTGATGACAGAGGTGAAAATTCAAACCCAAACAAGTGTTTTTATTGCAAGAAGTATGGCCATATAGAGAGGTTTTGTCGACTTAAAGAAAAATAGGCCAATCTCGCTTAAGAAAAGGATGAGGTTGATATAGAGAGCCTATTCATAGTTTATTATTAAGCCAAAGAATATGTTTTAGATGTGTTGTATGTAGATAGTGGTTACTACAATCACATGGCCGAAAAAATTGATTTGTTCACTAAATTAGACAAGTCCGTGACTAGCCGGGTAATTATGAGAGATGGAATTGTTTGTGAGGCTCAAGGAAAAGGTATGGTGAGATTAGATGCCTCTAGAATAAATTCTTGACAATATTTTGTATGTTCCGGATTTGGATTCTAATCTATTGAGTGTGGGACAATTTTTATTGGAAGATTATTCACTTGTCTTTGAAGATTTAAAAAGTTTTGTCTACATAGATAATTCAAAAAAACCCTTTTGGTTAAGGTTCCTATGGTTAAAAATAAATGTTTGTCTTTGAGTATTGATGAAAAGTCTGCATTGAAAGCTACTTTACTTGATGAAAATTGGTTATGGTATCATAGATATGGGCATTTGAGCTTTAAAAGGCTAAGTTTTTTTGAAGGAACATAGTTTGGTGCATGGTTTGCCTTTGATTAAGACTACTAACGATGTATGTGAGAGCTGTGTAGCTGGTAAACAACATTGGGATGCTTTTCCCAAAGGCAAGGCAAGGAGAGCTGAAAATCCTTCCGCATTGATACATGTTGATGTTTGCGGACCAATGTGAATTCCTTCACTCAACAATAATAAGTACTTTATTGTATTTGTTGATGAATTTAGCATAATGACTTGGGTGTATTTTGTTAAAGAGAAATCAGATATGCTGCCAATTTTTAAGAAGTTTAAAGCATTTGTGGAAAAACAAAGTAGACAGCCCACGAAGATCTTAAGGACAGATCGTGGTGGAGAATTTGTTTAGAAGAGTTTGACAATTTTTATGAAGATTATGAAATTCAATGACAACTTACAGTTAGTTTCACACTTTAACAAAAATGGTGTGGCTGTACGAAAGAATAGGAGTCTTGTGGAGCTGGCTAAAAGTATGATAAAGGCTAAAGCTCTTACAAAAAGGATCTGCGCAGAAGACGTGCATACAGCAACCTATATTCTCAACTGGAGTCCTACAATAGCTTTATAACACCAAATTCCTTTTGAAGCTTGGCATGGGTGGAAGCCTAAGGTAACTCACTTTAAGGTTTTTGGTAGTCTTGTTTTTGTTCATATTCTTAACAAAAAGAGAACAAAGCTTGATGAAAATGGTGTAAAATATATTCTTGTGGGTTATAGTGCGGAAACTAAGGGCTACAGATTTTACAATCCTTGCACCAAGAAGTTACTAATCAGTTGTGATGTAGTGTTTGATGAAAAGAGTTTTTGGATTTGGGATGATGCACAGCCTCATACGAGGTTCATTGAAAGTGATGATGAAACTCCATCTGCTTTTGGTGAAGAAAGCAATGACAACTCCAGTCCATTAACACCAATAGCTAGTTCATCTATGTCTTCGAGTTCATCTACACCCAATTCATCTTCCTCAGAGACATCACTAAGAAAATAAAGATCTTTGAATGAAATTTATGCAGTAACAGAGAGATGTCAGATGGAAAAAGTTAAAGAACCAAGTTCATTTGAAGAAGGAGTGCAGGTGATAGAATGTTGTGATGTTATGGATGAAGAAATGAAGGCTTTGGAGAGAAACAAGATATGGGAACTAGTTAAAATACCTTGCAACAAAGAGGTAGTGGGTTTAAAATGGATTTACAAGCTTAAGTGCAAGCCAGATGGTTCGATCCAGAAGTACAATGGGGTGACAGAACGTATGAACCGAACATTAATGAAGAAAGTTTGGTGTATGTTGTCCAATGCTAGGTTGGGTAGAGAATTTTAGGTTGAAGCTATTACATATGCTTGCCATCTCGTTAACCACCTACCATCTAGTGCTATTGGTGGTAAAACGTCATTAGAAAAATGGTTAGGAAAACCTGCTATAAATTATGATTCCTTATATGTGTTTAGTTCCACTGCATATTGTCTTGTTAAGGAGTCAAAGTTAGATCCACGTGCAAAGAAATCAATTTTCATGGGGATCACCTTTGCTGTGAAAGGATATTGTCTTTGATACCTAGAGTCAAAAGAAAATAATTTTTAGTTGGAATGTTACCTTTGATGAATGTACCATGTTAAGAAATGTGACAACTAAAAATATTGAGCAGAGAGATGGTACTCTAAAATAGGTAGAGTTTGAAAGAAGAATTAATACCCCAACAAATGATGAAGCAGATGTAAAAACTCCTATGGTAAGAGAGGAGTCAGATGAAGAAGAGGTTCCAACCCAAGAACCTCCATAACATCAATTACCAATTGCATTGAGAAAACCAAATAGGAACGCTTAAGTACCCACTTATTATGTTAATATGGTGGCTTATGCATTTCCAATTGAGATTGATGACATTCCTATCACTTATAAGGAAGCAGTCCGAAGTTCAGAAGAAGATAAATAAAGGATAGCCATGAATGAAAAAAAATACAATCCCTTCACAAGAATCAGACGTGGAAGCTAGCTAGTCTCCAGAAGGGAAAGAAGACAACTGGATGCAATTGGGTATATTCAAAGAAAGATAGATTTCCTGACAAAAATCATGTTCGCTACAAAACAAAGCTGGTGGCCAAAGGCTACACTTAGATGGAGGGAACTAATTATAATTAAGTTTTTTCTCCAATTGTAAAACATTCCTCCATTCGAATTTTGTGGGCGTTGATAGCACACTTTGATATACAACTAGTTCGATTGGATGTAAAAACTGCGTTTTTACATGAAGACTTAGAGGAGGAAATCTATATGTCTTAGCCTGAAGGTTTTTAAGTTATTGGAAAAGAGCATATGATGTGCAAGCTTGAAAACTTATTGTACGTATTGAAACAATCTCCCAGACAGTGGTACAAGCAATTTGACAAGTTTATGATGGGCAGAAGTACACAAGAAGAAAATAAAATCACTGTGTGTATTTTCACAAGCTACAAGAAGGATCCTGCATCTATCTTCTCTTGTATGTTGACGATATGCTAATAGCTTCAAAGAATCTAAGAGAAATTGAGAGATTTAAGATTCAGTTGAATCAGAAGTTTAAAATGAAGGATTTAGGTAAAGTTAAGAAGATTCTCGGCAAGAAGATAGGCAAAGATCAGGAATTGAGGAGACTTTGTATGACTCATAAATAGTATATGAGAAATGTACTAAAATGTTTTGGCTTGAATGAAAAGCCAAAGCCTGTCAGTGCTTTGCTCGCTACTCATTTCAAGTTCAGTGCATTTTTGTCTCCAAAGAATGATGTAGAACAGGAACACATGTCAAAAGTACTATATGCAAATTTTGTAAGTAGCTTGATTTATGCTAGGGTGTGTACAAGGCCTGAAATTTCACAAGTAGTTGAGGTTATAAGCAGGTATATGCATGATCCTAGAAAGGAATATTGCCAAGTTGTGAAATGGATTCTACATTTCAACGATACATTATAAATATCGTAGATGTTGGTTTGGTATTTTAGTCGGATAAACAAGACGGTCAATATGTAGTTAGATATTGTGATTCCGACTATGCTGGATATTTGGACAAGTGTCGATCAACTATTGGCTATGTGTTTACTCTTGTGAAGGCATCAATCAGTTGGAGGTCTATCTTACAGTCAATAGTTGCTTTGTCGACTATGGAGGCAGAGTACATGACAGCTATAGAGGCTGTAAAGGAGGCAATTTGACTTCAAAGATTGCTTGGTGAATTACGGGTTCGATAGAAGTACATCAAAGTGTATTGTGATAGTCAGAGTGTTATCCTTTTGGGAAAGAACTAGGTTTACCATGCAAAGACAAAGTACATCGATGTCCGTTATCAATTTGTATGAGATGTTTCGGAAAAAGGTGGAGTAGCAATCTAGAAGATTAAGACCATTGTGACCCCTCTAGTCTTTTCTGAAAATTTGCCTAGTATGATTTTTCAGTACAATCATTCATAGTCTATTTACTTATGCAATAATACTCAAGATAAATTTGTTATTATTAATAGAAATTAACCTGATTTTTCGCAAGACGGGGAGCTCATAACGTTCTTTTGAACTGTTTGTTGTACAGTAAAACCTCGATAAATGAATATTCGATAAATTAATAATCTCGATTAAATAATAATTTTCTCTAGTTCCGACTTGGGTCAATGGAATAAAATAATAACCTCGCTAAATGCATAAGATAATAGTTTTTTAAAAAAATTCCTTGTGACACACTAAAAATATAAAATAATAATTCATTAAATAAGTATGAAAATTACATATATAATTCATAAGAAAAACACTTCCTAAACAATTTTTATTTCAAATTTTATGCTTTCCTAAAATATGTATCTATAGTCAATTGATTTTTCTTTTTATACGAATTGAATTCAATTTCATCTTTAACTTTTTAGAGGCTATAAACTACATTCAGCACATTCTTTTCATTTTGAAGCAAGTAACTTTTCAAATTCTCTACGACAAGAAAAGCTTATTTTGGAGAAACATGTGGTATAGCGTTACTATCAATTGGATCTTGATTGTCATCATCTTCCATACCCATTACTCCTTGAATAATTTCTTCATCCGTAGGCAATTCTATTAAAGCTTAGATACAATGCATCATCATTAATTATTGTTTATTTATTTTCTGTTCTTAGTTACGGAAAAAAATTAATTGTTTAATTTGACAAATATAATATACAAAATAAAAATTATTCTATAAATTAATAAATATTAATTTATCGATAAATTAATAAAATATTCATTTATCGATAAATTAATAACTCTTTATAAAATAATAATTTTTCAAATCTCAAAAATATTCATTTATAGAGATTTTACTGTATGTTATTATTGCAAAATTTAACTTTCTTTGCTGTAACTAAGTTCACTGCTGTACGAAACTTGAGCATGGCATATAAAATCATGAAAAATCATTTCAATTCGTCCACTTATCAAATATACTGAATTTTTGCTCAAATTAAAAAGCTGATTTCTAAAATTTCCTTGTTAATGTATTTTTAACTAATATAAAAGTTCATATGGCTCTAGTATGTATTAACTAGAGCCATATGAACTTTTATTAATATCAACGTTTTGAGTTTCGTATCGTTCCAGCCGGTACCGGCCGGAGACCGGTACCTGGAACCTAACCTCGGTACCGGCCAAAAATACTAGCCAGTACCGGGGTTTTTCGGTGGGTATCGACCGGTACCCAACGTACCAGAAAATTTCGGTACATTTCGCAAAATTTGAAAAACCGGAGGACTTATTTGCAAAAAAAAAATTAACCAACCCCTTCCCCCCCTCCCCCGACCTCGACTGCCGACCCTGACCCTGCTACCCCTCTTTCTTCAGTCTTCTAACTCTCACCCTCTCTTACTCTTCTCTCTAACTCTCACCCTCTCTCTCTCTCGCTCTCACCGTCTCTGTCATCGGTGTCTAGATCTTCTCGCCGTCGCCGTCGCCGACGCTTGGTTGCTGTCTCTCTCCGGTTGTTCTCCTCCTCAACCTCACTTATCGTATAGATCTGGCCTCTGGGTTTGCGAAGACCGCCGCACCTCTCCTGCTCGCCACTCCACCGCACGACCACCGACCCTCTGGCAACGACCGCCGCACCTCTCCTGCTCGCCGCACCACTGCACGGCCACCGACCCTCCGACAACGATCGCCGCACCTCTCTCATGCACACTCCCTCTTCTTTTGTTTTTTACCCGAGAAGTCTGAGTCTCTCTTCATGACACCTCTGTTCTTGTGTGGTGTCTTGTTGAAAATTTTAACAAAAGTGAGTAGCGGAGCCCAAGAGTCAAGACCTTTGATTAAATGTAGTTAAGTCCTGCATTGGAATCCGACAATCAGAGACCATTTGTTGTTAAAAAAGGCATAGGAAAAAGTTGTCAGAAACTCATAACCTTAAAATGCTTTCTTTATTTTTATAAATAATTATTTTAAAATTTACGAAAATAAATATTGAATAATTCAATATTATTAATATAATAATTGAAATTGTTTTGGAATGAAATTTTCACAGTTTTGGAATGGAATTTTTGAAGTTGATAATTTGAAATTGATGGATTGAAGTTGAAGAATACCGTAGGTAAGTAATTTATGTTATTTTGTTATGAATTTGTAATTATGCAAAGATTGTAAAATGGAATTGGAAATTAGAATTGGAAATTTGGAATTGAAAATGGAATTGTAAAATGGGGTTAGTAACTTAGTATGTAATTAATTAATT
>JAOQMQ010000195.1:27624768-27634893 GCA_027563845.1 Erythroxylum subrotundum | reverse complement strand
TAATTTATTTAAGTTATGCTATCATACTTAATTTAATTCATCAAACTTCAAATTACTCTAATCGTGCTTAATAACATAAAAAAAAATTTTCAGGAGCCAACAATCCCTTTCAATCCATGTCTAACAACAAAGAGTCAGGTTGTCCCAGATACACCGAGTAGTAGCCAATCTCCCCAGGCCAATTTGGACGCTCGTTTAGCTCAACTTGAACGCCAAATGCACCGAATTGAGAACATTTTGATAGCATATTGGGCATATCAAGGATTTTGACAATCAACTTACAGAGAAGCTTTCTTTTCTCTCCTCTTTTCTATTTTAGCTTCTTTTACTTTATGTTATTACACTGGGGACAATCTATGGATAGTGTGGGAGTGCGGTATGTTCCATATAACTGATAGTTAGGAATCTTTGTTGAAAATTTTCTGAATGGTTATTGACTTGTTTGCAATTGATTAGCCAACTTCGACACTTTCTAGACTTCCATTTTTAATGATTGAAGTAGCACGCATAACTTGAGTTAAATTTATTTTTAGGACAATAGATGCCACTTAGTTAAGAAATACAAGTGTATACACGTAGTCAAGGTTTGGCAATCATATGATTAAACATGGTGTTATGGTGAACTGCATTAATCTGTGAGTTTTGGGGCCTAAAAGATTGAAATATCTATATCAATCTGTATTTCCTTTATGTGTGGTTATCTTCTAAGGTGAATTTTTCTCTAGAACTTGCTTGGAATCGACTTGAGATCACATCTACACATGCGTGCACAAAAATGATAAAGGTCGTCTTTGTTTTAACCCTTTAGCTTAAAAAGCCAACCCAATTCAATATCATTTGTTAAAACTTTTGAGTTGAACCTTTTTCTTGATAAACCCATAATAAACAACTAAAACCTCTCATATCTTCACCCATCATAAATGTAAGTAGGCATTCTAACCACAATTTATGTCAAACTTATTTGGAGAGATATGGAAGGCAAGGAAAAGAAAAAGATGAGAGGAAATTGAAGAGATTGAGATTTCAATTATATGTTATACTGCTGTCTTTAAATATAAGTTCATTGATAAATAATAATAATAATAATATACCAGTGAAAAATAAGTTATGAAGTGTAATCTATCTCTATAGAATGACGTTGTTGACTCCTTTGTGATTGAAATTATGTCTCCATAAGTGGTTAGATACTTTGCTAATGTTTATGATTTGTTCACTTTCCGTTTATCAATCCTTACCTTACTTATAGCCCAATACAACCTTGAATAAAGCCCTTTTGATTTGTGCATGTTTGTATTTCAGGTGGTGAAAAGTTGGTGAAAAAGCAAGCATATGGTAGAATATTTGCATTAGAAGAATTTGAGTGAAATACTGATCCAATAAACACTTGAGTGATTTGAGTGAAATCCAATCCACAAGAGTTAGATATAATTATGTGCTAGTTTTTGAAATATGATTGCCTTAAATTTATTGCCTTAAATTTACTTTATATATATTTACTTGAATGATTAACTCTGGGGTATTCATTGATTACAAAATTGTTTAACTGTTGGAGTGTGCATTATTTACTATTGTGAGACTTGGAATAAAGAAAGTTGATTAGTTGGTCAATTGACTACAAATGTAGTTTGTCGAGGATGAGCAAAAGATTGGTGTGGGGGAATTTGATAAGTTATTATTTTTGTACTAATTTTGGATATAAATCTCTTTAATGTATTGAAATTCTTATTTAAAATTAATGGACATGTTTCTTAATTGTTTTCAAATGATTTTAACACACGGGAGATGAATTTGAATCAAAAAGATGATAGAAAAGCAAAGGCAATTTGAATTCGCAACTGGCAGAAAAGTTTTTGACTAAGCGTGGGCACGTGCAAAGGGAAAGTTTATCTGCAGAGTCTGATTTGAAAACAAATTCGATGCACTTAGGATTTTAATTATTTTGGGAATCTGCTACCTGATTTGGAGGAGAGGTGTATCTGAATAAAATAACAACAAGAGGAAAGACAAAAAACCCTTCTAGACATATCATCTTTTCATGTTTTTCTGCTGTTTTGGGTTTTCTTAGGAGTTTTCAATTTTTGCGGAAAAATTGCGGAGATGGAGACAATATGCCCTGTTACTTTTCTGTTGGGTTTTACCTCTGTTATGAGTAGCTAAATCTTTATTCTTGGTTGAAGGGAACCAACGTTATCATCTAGTATGTGTGAGATTTTCTGAATAAAGTTTATTTCAATGATTAATATTAAGTGTCTTTCGTATTGCTTCTTATGATTGAATTGAGTGATCTCTAGGGTGCACAATTAGGAATTGATTGATTTAATTTACAGTTAGATTAGTAGGATTTGACGTTCAGTTTTGCTATCCAAAGTAGCAATTATGATTACCATCTTTATGTTAGGGATTGGGAAATTCTAAGAAAGATACTTATTTAGACTAAATACATGTCGTGTGAGTGTTGTCTTGCTCACCGGTTCTCATGGTTCTTAAATTAATTAATCAAACTTAAGACCGTATCTAAGTTGTTGGTTAATAAGAGTGTTTAGAATACATGTTTCTATTCATCTAATCCTAAAAGAGAACATCACTAAATGAGTATTTGTTAATGGACTTAATTTTATATCAATGATCCATACTAGTTTGATAACGTAGGTGACTCGAAACTAAGGTTTGTTCATCAATTTTCCAAATTTGATTATTTTCGTTATTTCCAATTTTTGTCGTTTTTAATTTCTTAAAATCACGTTAATTAACACCCTCGCCCCCCCAATTTGTTTTAGTTTTTAACTCATAAAATATTTGCCAATAGATTCCTCATGGGAACGATTTCAATTCTTCAATAACTACATATTTCATTATTAGAGTTGGTATTAATTTAGTTGTAGGCGACAACATTAACACCGGAGATCTGCTTTTATTTTAAAATAAGAATATCACGTCAGCAATAATGGGGCTCACTTATATGCAAAAAAAAAAAACACGTTGTAAAAAAATCACTTTGGCATTTAACTAACAGAGGGTAATCTATGTCAGATTTTCCGTTATTATAAGGTCTTGCTCTTTTGACCTTAGTAGTGGAGTGTAACATGATGCTCTTTTAATAATTTAAGAGGATAAGTGATAGTTGTTCCAAAGTAATTGACCTAAAATATAATTACTAGGAAGATTGATATAAGCTTCTTTGTCAGGTAATTTATAAAAAAAAAAAAGGAATTTTCAATTACTTTTTAATCAATAATATAAGATAAAAATATAATATAATATAATATATATTTATTAAAAACATACGGAATATAACATAACTTATTATAAAATATAGAGAATCATATAAAACATAAAATGTAAAAAGAATTTAATTCATATTCATTAATAAATGCAATATATCAAAATTTATCTTTATTTTACTCTATATTTATTCTAAGAAACACATAAGCATCATTAATAAAAGGAATAAAGCGGAAACCAACGGGTATGCATGCGAGACCTTATCATCCTCCTTATCCTATTGAATCAACCAACTTCACCTATTTCATCGTGTAACTCCTTAATCAATGGTACTAGGAATTTGTCTTCCACTCTCTATTGATTTGATGCTCTACAATCTCCATATAAGCTCTACATGTTTTCTTTCTTCCTTGCGAAGAAAATAGGCCTACACCATATTGTATTATCCATTGTGCTAACATGCCTAGCATAATTTCTGTTACTGCATACTTTTATGACCCCGAGGATCTATGCGGTCTCAGATGTATAGCATCTCCTTCGAGATAATTTTAGGTTCACTGAATTAACTCCTAAATTCTTGCAGCAATTGTTGAACCTCCTGGCTTTAATGCTTTCAAACATTATCCTTTATGAGTGAATCATTGACAAGCTAAAAACACTTGGGAGAACATTCCCATTCTACTGACTCATCATTTTGCAATAAAAACAACTGATAAGTCTTTTTAACCTTAATTTTGTTTTTCTTTCGGTATCACCGTGACACCATGCTTTAACCCACTACAAAATTCCACCCATTTACCTTTCTATTCAACCCCCATTGTTCCTGCGATGTAGTTACATCATCGTTTAAGTATGAAAGCTAGCACACATCCACCATATCCACTCCACCATTGTTAATAATGAATGCATCAGTAGTGAAATAATGTTCATTCATAGATCCAACAGAAGTTCCTGCAAACTTTATGGCATATCAACTTCAGTCCACCCTTACAGTTATCACAATTGTGCGTGCTCCCTCCATCTTTTAATACATGCAAGGATATGTCATTTCCATTCTCAACTACCCTTTACTATTGGTAATCCATTAAAATCACTTGAAGTGCAACGGTGGCTTGTTCTTAGCATTCTTCTGATTCCTCTTCCTCTCCTTCATTTTCATTTATTACTGCATACATGTGAAACTATTTCTTTTTGCATTTGTGGCCTAACACGAATTTTCCATCACACCAAAAATATAATCATTTAGCTTGTCCTTCGTCCAATTCCCCAATATTAGTGGTTCTTGTAGATTTGGTATCTCTACCTTTCATAAGAAGCCTTGCGTATGGTCTGAACGGCACTCCACAATTATCTTTCTAAGATGTGGCTACACCATAAGCAAAGCTTGCGTTTTGAGAATTATAAGCAGCCTTAAAGTTGGTTTTTAGTTGACCATAACAATATAGTGATACTTGTGTTCTTGCAGGTTTCTCGTAATCAGTAACTTAGTAGGATATTTATATTTCTTGGCTGACACTTGTAAGGAACAAACTCACCAAATAAGGCTTGTAAGTTATCGACTTGTCCATAGTATTCCTTGACTGATCAAACAATAGCAAAAAAAAGGTGTTTAGGTGGCCAGGATCGAATACCATTAACAAAGGAAAATTATCCACATTTACTTTTTTATAACTGTACTCAGTCTCACCAAGTTCCATAGAAGAGGGGAAGGAAAGTTAAAAAAAGGAAAAGATCTTATGTATCTATGGTTAGTATAAACCGGATAAGTGGCTGTATCCATGTCAAGAAACCATATACATGTGTTATCATCATGGGCTCAAAGCATCGTTTTCAAATGGTCGCCACTGGGCTCCAATATTAGAATCATCATCATCATCAATCTGTTAGTTGGCATCAGGAACTTCAGAGAAGTAGCGAAGATATAAAGCTTTAAAACACAACTGAAGAATACAACTAGTCTCCAACATGTTTAATTTAAGTCACTGGAAGTCAGTACCTGATCATCAAAACCCCCGGTGATCTCAAATTCTGAACCTGAAACATCGCCAAACGCATCCAACGTTTCCTTGAAGTCCTGCTACATGCAAAGCAGTAATTATATAGATTTCGATTGAAGCTGCTGAATTTCTCGTGCACAAGAGATATTTAGCTCAACGGTTAAGTTGTGTCACTGCAACCGTAAGGACTATGATTTTGCTAGTCAGAATTAGTAGTATTAATTCGTAATTATACTGCACGCTCAATCTACATTTTCAACCACTGCTCCTCTCCAGGGCTAAAAAGTGTAAGATCTCTTTTCCATTCCATCCCAAATAACCACATGACAATTGGAAAGCTTGCTGAAAGCACCAGAGAATATCGCACAGAACCGAGAAAATTTAATATTATTTATTCAGTAATCAGATCACCTCGTCAAGGGTGATTGCTGAAGTCCCCAGATGCATAGGTAAAGGATCAATAAGAGTATCAACAGTTTCCAGCAAACCCTGAAGACAAGATTTGCGAATTCTATAAACGAAAAGAAAAACAAAATTCCAATTCGGGAGATTACAAATGATATATATATATACATATATATAAAGCATCAGCAGCATTTTAATAAATAAGAAGACAGCTACAAGATTCATATCATACAGGTCTAAACAAGGAAAAGGCATATGATTTCTTCAGCAAAACTGTAGCTCTCACCTCATCAAATGTTAGACGGTAGATACTATTGATGAGATGCTATTTAACAAGAATATTAGATTTCTGAATCCCCAAAAATGAGGTGACATCTATAGGACATCACAACTAACATGACATGCACATCATCACCAAAGTGATAATTCACTCTTGCATTTCCCAAAACAAGAGATACCTTCTCAGTTGGCATCGCATAATTTTCGGAATCCAATGGTAAATGTTTACTATCTTCTGGGCTTTCCTGATGAATGAGAAAAATATTTTGAGAACAATAGTGTAAACGTATATAGACACATATTATAAAATTTCCACATCCTATGTTATCACCATTCACAAAATAGATGAATAAGGCATGCCAGTACTCTGCAACAATATATGGATTTGGACTGTGGCTCTATATGCAATATTTGATAAGAAACACATTATCACCCTTCATAGAAGCGATGATAGTAATTGTCTTCACATGTTTTGCACCTCATACAAGCTAGAATATTTTCTAACGAGCATATAACAAACCAATAATATTATATTCTAATTTTTTGTTAGAATGATATTATACCTCTTCATCTTGGTTAGCATAAGACGTTTCCCTTCGTGTACTTGAAGGCTTAACATCAGGAGTTCCCTGAAACCAAGGAAGAGGCATCACTCCAAATATTTATGATTCACCTAACATTCCTAAATTTGCATAAACCGACTGTTGCATACAAGCAAGTTCTTTACGACTTACTCACCTTAAACAGTGAAGAATGGGTATAAAAAGATTGCTTAGATCAGTGAAATGAATCAAAAGAACACTTGACAGCTGTTCAAGATACATACTGGTTCATTTTGATCAAAAGAATTCTGCCTCCCCCCTTTGGTAAGATCTCTCAGAGTACCCTTCGAGATAGCATCAGAACCAAATGTAAGTCACACCACAATTGAAGTGCCATCACTTATCAAAAGACATTGCATCAGAAAATTCTTTTAAGAGAATTGGATTATGAATGTTCAATATTAATGCCTTCACATAAGTTTCAGTGAGGAGCATATTGATAAACACTCATTGATGCATGAATGTTTGCAACTTATGGATCATTTGGGAATTAAAAATAAGTACGTTTCCACAAGAACGTTGGCCTACAACCGTAACAACTAATAACCAAAGGCAAGGAATCAATGATATTAAGTTCATAGCTGAAAGTACAATTTCACCAAGATATTAAATGTCAAGCTGGGAAAATGAGTTATATAGACAGACCACTATCCTGTTGTTTCAGTTAAGAGGAAAATTTTTAGCAATTTTAGGAAATCAGTAGACAAGATGGATGGATAAATGACTAATATCTTCTCAAATGACCATTCAATATTTCAGCCTACTAGGTCAATTCCAAGAAATAATCAGTCCTGAAAAAAGCCCAGTTATCAATCCCATGCCATTCAAGAAAAAGGTGCTATCAAGAGTGCAAAATGAAAATATCAACCAGTAGTGATGTCTACAAAATCTAATGAATATTGTTAGGAAAATATTTTCAAGGGTCTCTTAAGAAATCTTGGATACAAGTTTGGTGGAAGATGTGGGGACAAGGTCGAGTAAAGTTGCTGTATCTCCAGTAAAGAAGGATGCAGAGAATGGCAACATAGAACACATCATTCAGAACAAGTAATCAACCTTGTTTGCCCACATCAAGCCACAAGCATTGCAGAGTGTCCTTGGACCAGCTGGGCCTCGACGCATTGCTGGAGTAGCTTTCTCACTAGTTCCACAATGTTGACAAGTCTGTGGACTTTCAAACATGAACAAGCACATTATTGTAAAGTAATAATCCAAATTAACTTCAACATATTAGAGATCCATCCAAACTTAACAGCTGTTATGAATGTATAACAAGTCCAAAACTTACACAAAGTCAGGAAGAGGAGATACACTGCTGGGTTCCCACTTTCCAACACCTGTGCTTTCACAATCTTTCAATGAGGCAAATTGCCCGTTCTTACGGTGCATCCTAGGGGAAACATCATCCCCATAATCAATAACAATCTTGGATGCGAACAAAAAAAAGTTATGGTCTATATACATTAAAAAAGGAGATCACGATAGTAATTGAACTACTTTAGTCAACCAAGAACAAGTCTGTGCTGCCAGATTCAGTTACAAACATTCTAATGAAGAATAGAGAGACAGAGGGTACTGAATTAAGCATAGCACATGTTGAAGTTATAAACATTGTTCAATTTACAGTATGTAGGCATGGCCTACACCTCACCTCTGGGCAACCTCCTTGCGACAAGTGTACCGAATTTTCTTTTCAAAGCATCTCTCTTTCCGCTTTTCACGAAACCTTACCAGGGAGGCAAATCGTCGAGACAGCTTGGAGCATTGTGACTTATCATCAATACTCTGAGATATGTGAAGAAAACAATAAGAAAATTGGTTGTATGTTTTCAAATACAACTATTACCATATAAGTATGCTCCTCCAGTAAGAAATACCTGCACATTCTGCTGCACTAGAAATTCAGTACTTGGAACACTCACAGGTGCATCAGCCTCTCCCAGTAGTAGTAACACTGCTTGTACCTGGAACATGTATTCCACTGATCAGGTAAAAGAAGATGCCCGTGAAGCAACTAGATGGGGCAAAAAGAACAGCAGAATTAAATATATTTACACCATCAAAAGCCGACAGATAATATTGTAACCACGATGGAACTGTCCCAAAAAGATCTAATGAAGGAAAATTTCATTAAATATTGAAAATCCCCATTCAATCTTCAATTTGCATATTTACACGGGGTGGGAAATATCTTTCATAGTCTATAACAGCCCAACTCACTGATAAGTTTTGAACAACAGGAATCCTCTGAAAGATACCTCATACACCAATCAAACCACATGATAAATGTTCATTTTGTAACAATTAAACTACAATTCAACTGCATAAATCAATTCCAATCACTGTGAATAACACCCAATGCTCCTAACTTCTATAGTTAAGAAAGATTAACAACAGAAACTCAAAATTTAATCTTCAACAGCCATATTTTTCGAAAAACTAACACACCCAGAATCAAAGCAAAAGTTTCCAATCTTTCAGTCCATTAGCATCCCAGTTCCCCTGCAACAAACAACTCCAGTTTAAACCCAAAAACCAACTTACCTAGCATTGTGAAACAATTAACTCAACTTCCTTCTTAATTCACACATTTTCCATCGCCAAGCAACAAAAAAGAAGAAGAAAAACAAAATCATATTCCATAATCAAACCGCTGGTTATTTGAAAGAACATTCCCCCTGAAATTAAAACATGCTGAATAAAGAAACCCTCTCGTAGCTCACTTTCTGAGGTGTAACGGCTGGGAAGACATAAACCTCTCCTTCAAAAGCGATAGTCAGCTCACTGGTACGGCCCATACTGACACATAAATCTTCATTGCTCATGTGGCCTACTTCTTCTTCCACTCTTCCTCCATTCACATAACCGTCGATCCGCCGCTGCTCGTCCTCCTGGTACGGTCTCACCGTCTCGAGCGACCGCGTCTCCATCACTCTTACAGCATCACACGCGCACGCGCGCGCGCATATATACACACACACACGCACACTCTCTCCCTCCCTCCTTACGAAGAAACTTCAAAGTATGTGTTTGTCTCTCTTCAGAACTAACAGGCTAACAGCTCTCTCCCTCTCTCCCTCTCTTTCTGGGGTATTTATACTGTTAACAAACGGAAATGAATTTGACTAATTGGGCAGAAATTAAGCAGAAAAGTCAGCGTTCTCCCTCACACATATATATATATATATTCCTAGAAATGACTAAAAGTGAGTTCAGAGGAATGAGAGCCTCAAATGGTAATTAATGAAATGGAATAATGAAATAAAATATAATATTTTATAATAGAATGAAATGCAATATAATAAAAAAATTGTTTAGGAGGAGTGAAATGATTTATAATGTAATATAATAAAATGTTGTTTGAAAGATGGACGAAATGAGGTGTAATATATAATAAATAACTATTATACCCCTTATATTAAAATAATTATCGCAAGAAGTTTGACACTATAATTTTAAAACAAAAATTATGTCCAATTAAAAAGTCACTGTTACAACTGTGACAAATAATTTATATTTTTTTTATTTTAAAATAATAAAAAATTATTATTTTATTATTAATTATATACAATTTATTATTAATTATATAAAAATATTATTATTAATTATTTAATAAATTT
>JAOQMQ010000195.1:27596942-27608572 GCA_027563845.1 Erythroxylum subrotundum | reverse complement strand
ACAAGCAGGATGTTGAGTCTCCACAACCATTGGCATTACTTTTACAGAGACCATCCTGGTGTGAGAAGGGCGATGCCCGACAAGACGAGTGGACATTAAAGTATGATGGTGAAGCAATGAAGTTCCAGTCATCAAAAGTCATAGAGCATCGTGCTGACAAGGAGCTGCATTCAAAGGAAGTTGTTCCAGGCCCCTCACGGAGTTTGAACATGTTTCCTGTTGGACTCAAGCACCCATTCAAGAATGGATGATGCATATATGCCAAGGGTCCGGTTTATGACCTTTGATAAGTGCTTAATGGGAGGCACCCCATTCGTATCCTTTCTTTTAAGTTTTTCGCAATTTTCTTTTATTTTCATTTTATGTTTAATTCAGTTTAGTAGGAATTTAATTTAATATTTTTATTTTGCAATTTTAATTTTCATCTTGTCTTTAAAAAAACAAAAATTACAAAGAAATTAAAAAAAAGTCGATTTCCTTCAACCAACGCCAATCCCTATTTTTATTCACTAACCATCCTCCTTCATCCAACATCCATTCATGAAAACTCATCTTTCTGTTATTTCTGTGCGTGTTCCCCTTTGATTTTGCAGGTCATTCTTCATAGATCGGGACAATGCCCAGGCCCAAGAGCCAAGCACGAAGGGTTGCCGATGTTGACACCACCACACCCACCAACACCTTAATCTCGACATCTCCAAACAGAGAAGCTTTCTATAACTCTTTTCCTTTAATTTTTATGCTTCTTTAACATTGAGGACAATGTTGGTCAGCTCTTTAGTGTTTTACCATCCCCCCTCTTAGCCTACAGTGATGCTGATTGGGCTGGCAATCGAGATGAAAAAACCTCTACTTCTGCTTATCTAATTTATTTTGGTGGTAATCCAGTTTCGTGGCAATCCAAACGTCAACGCACTGTTGCCCGCTCATCCACCGAAGCCGAATATCGCTCTTTGGCAACAGCAATGGCTGAACTTCAGTGGCTCCAAAACTTGTTATCCGAGCTTCATCTCCCTTTCAAAGGCACTCCTGTTTTATATTGTGACAATCTTGGTGCTACGTACCTATGCAAGAATCTGGTATTTCATACACGCATGAAACATATTGCTCTTGATTATCACTATGTTCGTCAACTTGTTCAAGCTGGTACGTTACATGTCCACCACATCTCCACGCACGATCAGCTTGCCGATGCTCTGACCAAACCTTTGTCCTCACGTCGTCATGCTGATTTACGAACCAAGATGCATGTTCTTGATGGGACCATGCTCTTGAGGGGGCATATTAAGGGATAAATTCTATATATCTCATTTTCGCTGTAACATTCTGTTGGTTTTGTAACAATATTCGGTCATCTTATAACAAACTCTGTCGTGTATTGATATCTTAGCTGATGTACAGAATTCTTTGTATATATATTCCTCATAACATGAAGGAATAAATGAACAGTATCATTTTCACTCCAGTATTCGTATTGCTCTCTTTAGAGAGTTAGTGGAATCTTTTTGCCATCTCATTCCGGACGTTTCTTCTTTACACAATATTTTATAACAGAATTAAGGTGCCCTCTATAGCCTAATCATGCCTAGCAAAAAACACGCGAAATCTTCTGTTCTTAAATTGGTATTTTAATTCTGTTCTTAAAATGGTTAAAAGAACAGAATATCTGATCCGCAAAAATGACCAAACAACTCCTGTTGACACTCTTTCCACATAGTCCTGGAATATAGCTGCACCTTGACTATCTTACTGGAACTTTTTCTCACTCACACCGGAGAGGGTAAATTTGGGCCGAGCTTTTCACCCATTATGGGTTTAGTGAGTTTGGGCCTACAACATTGGCTTGGTCTACAAAAATTACCTTGTCCTTGAGGCAAACTCGGGAGAATCCTTGATGAACTCATGTAGTAGCTACCAAGTGGCATCGGATATGGGTTGTCCCTCCCATTGAATTAGCATCTGTTGGTTAGATGTTACATAAAGAAGTATCTGGCGATGACCCAGAGCTTTCAATGGTGTCAGTAAAGGTTGACTGCCCACAAACTCCTGAGGCAATGGATTTTGTCGGCTGTGAGGATCCCCCTTTTAAAGTTTTGCGTTTGGAAACGTGGAAGATGTCATAGATGTGAGCAGAGTCGAGTAAAGCATGCCAGTAAATGACTTAGACCCACGCGTTCTAAAACTTGGAAAGGATCAAAAAAACGATGTGCCAGTTTGTTAGATTGGCAGTGAGCCAAGTTGGACTGCCAATAAGGTTGATGAACAGAGTGTTGAATTGAATTGTCTTGTGTAGCCTGAAGTGTTGAAAATGGTGGAAGAGTTAGCAATGTCAGTGAAAGTTAGAAAGAAAAGGAAGCTGAAGAAATTCATAAACAAATGGAGACTGGAAATGATGATCCTAGGCATAATTCAAAGTTACATGGATCAAAGCAATGAAGTTCAAGGTTAGATGAATGAAGCACAAGGCAGAGAAGAGAATTGGAAAATGAAGGAAACAGATGTGAGGCCCTGAGTGTTCAGAAGTTGAAAACTTGAATCAGATGCTTGGAGAGTAGGAAGGAAAAGGAAACAGAAAAAACAGAACAAATTGATGCATTGAAGTACAAGATGTTTGATTAATGTTGCTGAACAAAGATCAAGTTAAAAGAATGATATTAGAGTCAATTAATGAAGATATGGCCAAATCATCACAACATCTTCATCATTTCTGTTGTTATCAGAAAATATCCCCTGCAGTTACAAGTTTCAGAAACTTTACAAGCCAATGTTAGTTTCAGTTATGCTAGAGACAAATTGTGTTACTTTTGTGTTTTGCCAAATGAGGAAAAGCTTGTACTAGTCTGGTTTTTACTCATCAGGTTATGCTTTTACTTTCCAGTTGCTTTCAAAATTGTATCAGAATGTTAGAGCTAATATAAAGCTCATCATCTTCTTCTTTTTCAAGTCTGAAAGGAAAAATAGAAACCATCATCAATAAAAAAATCAGTTCTGTTTTCCAGTTTTCATATTGTGTTTATTTTGTTTTTCCAGAAGTTGTTTTTTTTTTTAAGTTGAATAGCAGCAGCAATTTTTTGTGTTCCCTGAAAAACCTGAAGCTAGTTTCAGACTGTAAATGAGGGTGAAAACCACAAAAATATTCATCAATACACAAGTTCCAATTCAGTTCATCTGATCAGCTTTCATTGTCATTTTTATTTTGTTTGTCTTCCAGAAGTAAAATTAATTTCGAAGAGTGAGTAGCTGAAGTAGCATATATACAAAACCAGATAGTTTGGAAAATACAGAAGTTGATTTTCAGGTTCAAATGAGAGTTACTTTCATTTCTCCAAATACATCAAATCTTTAACCATGCACTCAAAATATGTAAGGAAGAACCTATTACAATTCACATTTCCAGACAAACATTCAAGTAGGAGTTTTTCTGAAGTTCATTGCAGTAGCATTTCTCTTTGTGATGGACCAAACGTGAACAGTGCTTGAAGATGTTCGAAGAAAGTCTTCAACCAATCCTTTGTCCGTCAGGTTGTTCAGTGAAGGTGCTATCGTTAGTCTTCGAGAGGGCATCTTCAAGGCAGAGAATAAGGCTAAGAAATTTAGGAGTAAAGTGAATTATACCTATGTTGTTTCACAACCTGCGTGTATTTATGTATGACTTTAAATAAGATGAATCAATTTGATTCAAAATAATCTAAATAATCATATTATGTATGATTTAAACTAAAAGAAGAAGATCAGATGTTGTATGATACTTATCTAAACTAAGATAATTTGGATTGTATCTAATGGAACTAATAATAAGAAGGGAGTAGAACCCAATGGTTTGGAAAGAATATCAGCAAGTTGGTGAAAAGCTGAACGTATGTCATACATCAGCTTTTCACCAACTTGCTAACAAAATCACAAACAAAATGTATTTCAATTTTAATATGTTTGGTAAAAGCATGAGAGACATGATATGCAGCAAGAAAGGTAACGACAATGTTGTCACAGTACAAAAGTGATTGAATATCAAAGAATCCAAGTTTACCAAGGAGGTAATTAAGCCAACATAGTTTAACAACAGCTAGAGTAATGCTTCTATAGTCTGCTTAAGTACTAGATCTAGTTACAGTAGGTTGTTTCTTAAAACTTCAAGAGATTAAAGAGGAGCCAAAGAAAATACAATAACTAGATGTAGATCGGTTATCGTCAGAACACCCAACCCAGTTAGCATCAAAGTAAGCAATGATGGTTAAGGTTGAAGGTTTGGTTAAATGTAGACCATGGGATGGGGGGATGCATTTAATTGTTGTCCAGTGAACATCAGTGGGATAATGTAAGAATTGAGAAACTTTGTTAACAACAAATTGGATATATGATTGAGTTAGAAAAAGGTATTGAATTGCTCCAACAGTACTACAATATTTGGTAGAATTAGAGAGAGGAAGGCCATAATTTTTTGAAAGTAGTAGAGAGGAGGTAATGGGTATGGAGACAGATTTGGAAGATTCAAGGTGTGTACAGTAAAGGAGGTCACGAGTGTATTTGATTGAACACCTACAAGTTGCCAAGTCATCCTTCTGTTATCCAAATAAATGTTTATTTTATAAATAGAGCTACTTAGAAGTTTTCCTCTATAATCATCATTTCAATAAGCTTTATATCCTAGAATGTAAAAAGGTAATAACATCCATCATGAGTTAGTAATAATAAGACTGGATAGTATTGAATGCTATACCTTAATTATACCACCATCTAACTATTGTCATGTTCATATTATAAGCCACTTTTTTAAATTGTAAGACATTATAGATTGAAAGCTAAGCTCTAAGAGTTGTTTATAGTGCAAAAAAGTTACACTCCTATCTTCTTCTTTTTCTCACATTTGATACAATATTTCTTACTTTTTAGGTATGAATACCACCTCCAACGTCGCCACTATTATCCTGAACAATGTAAAAGAAACTTTCACTAACAATTTTGTAGTTCAATATTTGCCTTCTATATTTCTCATGCTCATACTCTTCATGCAAAGTCTCCATTTGCTATTTCACATCATGACTCAACTTTTTTACAGGGCTCCACATCACTTTTGATCTTAGGTAAATACTTCTTTAATCTTATGATTCACACACCTTTCAAATGTTTGTTACAATATAAACAAATGGTATAGTTTTTTTCTATTTCAGGAACTAATCTAGTATGAGCCTAAACTGAATTATTTAATCTTCTTGAAATGGTTGAATTATCAAAAGTACTTGAACTTCCTCCATTTATTTGTAAAAATAAAGACATATATCAAACTTAACTTAATAACTTCATATCAAAATGAAGTTGTGTAAAATAACAGGAAGAAATAGAGAAACAACAGTTTCTGAATAATTATAGGATATAGACATGTAAGTGAACTTCATGAACTTATATAAATGATTCCTTAAGAAATTTGATGTGTAAGCACATGCTATCCAAAAAACTCTCATGTTTTGTTATTACATAAACTCATAAGTATGTATCTCTAACCCATTTTGTGTTAGTATCATTCAACCATAAAGTCATAACTATAACTCTTTCTGTAAGATTACATAATTCAACCATGAAGTTATAACTTTAACTCAATTTGTATGATTATATAATTCAACCATAAATTCACAACTATAACCTATTTTGTATGATTACATAATTCAAACATAAACTCACAACTATCACTCATTTTTGTATGATTATATAATTCAATCATAAACTCAATTTTATGATTATACAATTCAACCATAAAGTCATAATTATAACTCATTTTGTATGATTAGATGATTTAATCATAAACACAAATATAACCTATTTTGTATGATTTCATAATTCAACTATAAATTTACAATTATAACCCATTTTGTGTGATTAAATAACTCAAATATAAACTCATAACTATAACTTATTTTGTATAAATACATAATTTAACCATAAATTCATAACTATATCCCATTTTATATGGTGACATAATTTAACTATAAATTAGTCTTTTTTGTATGATTACACAATTCAATTTATAAACCAATTTATGTGAGCTACTTTGTGACAATATATAACCTAATTTGTTTACAAAATAATTTTACTCTTTCAATCATTAGTTCTTCACTATGATTTTATCACTAATTTTGATCTTTCGTTCACTAATTCTTCACTCTCATTCTATATTAGGAAAATATTTCATACACTAATTTTAGTTAACATATATAAAAGTACAAGATACAACATAATATTTCTTTTAAATGAGAGAACACAATATTTCATTTAGTGAATCAATATTTCAAAATTAGATCAAATTCCAATTCCAATTCCAAAATAACAACTCAAGTTCACTCCATAAGTCCATATTCCTCAAATTCTATAAACACATAGTACTATACTAGACTTAGTGAAAGTGTGATAAGTCATCACAAACAACATTCACACACAAGTAAACAAACTTAACCCAAACAACATTGTCACAACAGTGCAACATAATTACATAATCCACGGTTGCCATTTGGAAACTTTGAGGAACTGGGATGGCGAAAGATGAAGGTGGAGGATGACGAAGAATGATAAAGGTGGAGGAACACAACGAGCTACGTTGTGCATGTCACATGCAAAGGACCAAGGTGGAGAATCGAGGAGAACAAAGATCTGTGTACACCTGTGCGGGGCTGGGTGATGAGCTATGTGCCTGTGTAGACTGTGGGGGACAATGCAGACTATGGAGGACGGTTGTGAGCCTGTGCAATGAGATGTGCATCTATGTAGATCGCGAAGGTTGAGACAGTGCCAGTGATAGGCATTAAGCAGATTGCATAATGTATACTAGACCAAAGAGTAGAGATAGAGAGTAAGCAACAACAAACAACAGAGGTGGCGAAAAATATTAGGTCGAGGGAGACGTTGGATTGCATTATAGGCATTTACCCATTTAAGGTTCTTTTTTTGCTAATTGGTCCTTTAATTTTCTAAAATCACTAAATCCAATCGATACTTGAATGACATTTTGCATACCAACTAGTACCTAAAGCATGTACAGTACTGTGATATTAGTACCAATATCTATTCTAAATAGAATTAAGCTCCAAGAAGCTAGCACCTCAAACCTAACTCTTTTGCAATATTTTTAGATTTCTCTTAACATGTTTTAGGAGGTGTTTGGATAGTTGGTAGGGGAAGAAAGGAATTGGTAAGGAATGAAAAAAGATGGTTGGTAATATATTATGATTTAATGAAAATTATTTTTATATCTCCTTTTGGGGCAATATTCTATATCCCCAATATAACGAGAAATGGAAAATATATTCATTTCCATTTTTCACTATATTCATTATAATTCTTATTACCATTCTTCCAAATGAACCAAGCACACCCTTTCAAATATTGTTAGAGGTCAGACACTTGTGTGACAAATGAGCTAATTTCATAAATAGTTTGAGAAAAACGACAAAAAAGTATCAAACTTCAGAATAAAATATGAATTATGATTCATGATTTATTATATTTTATATGTTAATTATGTTATTGAATTTAAGTGATTTTGGACGGTTCGAGGCCTGACTGGGCCTGAGACTGCCCATCTCTAATTATTATTTTTTTAAATGACAAACAGATGTCATTTTGTCTATAGATGTTAGGCTTTAGTCTTGGCGGTCTAGAAAATCAAGCTCGAGGCCGGGTCTGAGGCTCGGTCAACCCAGGCTTGGTCTATTGACTTCAGGTCAGGTCAGTCCCGTGCCCTTTTGCCATCCCTAGATTTTAGCTTTAAAAAATCAAAACGAAAAAATTTTGTATTTATTTCATTGTGCACGGAATCGAATCCCTCCTTAATTTTTCAACAATCAAATTCCACCCAAGTTTATTAACAAATTAATTATTATGAGGCTTATGCCTTTGAGATTATGGTTTTTCATGTATTTCTGAAAATATGTTTATAGGTGATTGAATTTTATCTTGATAGTAGGCATAAAATCTAAGGTGTATTGTCAGGTGCAACTTGTAACCAATATTATGGATTTTGTATCGTATCAGTCGAAAAACGGTACGAAACTTGGTTTAAGAATAACGGTCATCAGTATCGGTGATTTCGCATAATACCAATCGGTATAGTAAATTTTTTAAAATTGGGGGATTATTTTGAAAAAAAAAAACTTAATCCACACCCCCTACCCTGACTATTTGTGTCTGTTACACTCTCTCTCTCTCTTGGTTTTCCTCTTCGACAGTGACTCTCCTCTCCCTCTTCGATGACTGTCCTCGCCAACCACACATGTCATCGCACCACGCATCTCCACATATTGGAACACACATGTTGATTGAGAAAGTAGGTAGTGAGAAAAAATAAAGTGGCACATATAGGAACACACATGTTGCAGGAGAAAGCAGACAGTGAGAGAAAACAAAGTGGGATGACTTAAGACAGTTACCTAATAGGAAAGAGAGATAAGGAACAAAGAAATAACACCTTTCTATTGTTGTAGTCGACCCATTCGAAGACTTGGAAGCTTCATTCTTTTGAGAGATGGAGGACGTATTGTAGTCACTAGGGATAAGAGAGGAGAAAAGTAAAGAAACTTACGGAGAAACCCTTTTCATAATATTTAGCTTTCTTTTTGAAACAATGCAAACACGTATTGGTTTGTGTTCTTTTTAAAGCATTTGAAATAAAACTTGCCGCTCAATTTCATCAATATACTATAATTTTTCAACAAAAAAGAAGAAGAAGAAGCTACAATATACTTGTTGATGGGTATATATGTAGAAAATTTAATGAATTACGATTTCCCATGATAGGGACGTTTTGTTGGAAGACTATATATTTAGACTATATTGTAATTTTAAAAAACAATTTAAGGATTATATTATAAATTTAAAAATTATCTCAAATAGTATTAACTAGTATCAATACAATACCGGATTTAAACCAAACTCAGTACATAATTAGAATATTGCTCGTAAAAAACTAAACAAATAGAATTGGGCTCCAGGAATGATAGAAAATGAGTAACATTCAAAATCCGTGCTGATCGAGATATTGAACTGATTCAGAGCTTACTGATTTGACAAATGACAAACTCAAGTTTCCAATACTTTTTAGAAATAATATCTTGATCATATATTCACTGACAATCGCCATTGCCAGAGTTTGTGAATGTGATGCTTATATGCGGAGTACTAATCATTTACAAAATAGTCAAAATGCATACAGTATAAACAAACAATAGGTTACCTCTTATCTCTTGAATAATAGCTACAGCTTTCGCATTCGAGACATTTATCCTCATTGATCATTATATTAACATTCTTCAATTCCGTGACGAAGGCAGGATTCGATCAAGGGAAATGTGAACGTTATCTAACTCCTCCGACTCTCTACTTTAACACAACCTCCAGTCTGTTGTGGTTGAGGGAAAATATAGATAGTGATGAGTAGCAGTTGATCGAAGACTTGAAGCAATTGAAGAGAGTAACAATTTCTTTAAATCTGTTAAGATATATTATATATATATATATTATTTAGTTTTAACATCTTAATTGAACATATAAAATCTTAGTTGTAATGAGATTCAAAAAGATGTAGTTATTACATTTGTATTTGTAAAAGAATTTAAACTATAATAAAGTCCATTATCATGCTGCTAATTAAAGTGTTTTATTGCTGGACATGTTAGTAATTGGATGGTGTTAATGCTGGATTGTGTGGATATTGCATTGGGCTGGATTGTATGGATATTTCGGATAGAAGAAAACAGAAGGAAGTGGTTGTTGCGTGTTTGTAATTGAGAAGTTGTTGTGTGGTTGAAGTGGAATTCTTTGCTTGAGTGTGTCGGTGTCGTGCACGTCTCCTATCAGAGCTAAAGTGAATCTCTTGTGTGGGTGGAACATCTGAAGTGGGATGTGCGTTAACTGTTGATTGAGAAAAACACACGGCGACAATCTTACATGTCTGGGTTAATAGCTGAATAAAAATCGTGTGTTGAGTGAGACAAGTTAATGGTGCAGTGAGTGTTAGCTACGGTGTAGTGTGTGTTAGATTGTGAAGAGCGTCAATTGTTATTGAAAGAAAAAGCTGCACGTGCATGTCTTCGGTGATTGCAAAAATCATGGGTCAACTTGTTATTTTTCAAGACTTCTTCATCTGGGGTTGTGAGTTGCTCTTCGTAAGATAAACATCGGTATCTCGTATGGTTTAATTGAAGATGTTGAAGTTGAGATGAACCGTTTCAATTGGTGGATTATTTTGAGAAGAAATCATAGGAAAGTCCTTCTTTTATCTTAAGTATATTATTGTTCAGTTCTTAATTGTTTAAGTATTTGAGTTATTTTTTATTAATTGTTCCTTAAGTGAAAGTAGATAGAAAAATTCTCTGATGAGGTTAACATGAGTCGGTCATGTTATTGAATGTGAAAATCTTTCATGAGAAATAAGGTTGAGAGATAGTTACAAAGATTGAGAGGTGTTACTTAAGTGTGACCTTGTTTAAATTTATTGCACTTTTTTAAAAGTATTAATCTAGATGAGGGTCCCGCAGACGTAAACAAAGTGTGCCGAATTACGTTACCAAATTTTTTATATTTTTATATTTCGTTTTGATTGTTTTTATTTTTCGTTTGTGCTAGATACGCCTATGAAAGATTGAAAAATTTGCAAAACAATTATCACCTTCGGTTTTTCAAAATACTTGGAGGCTCCTCGTTGATTCAACCTGAGTAGATATTCGACAAAAGATGAATCAAGGGCAATGTGATCGGTCGGTCATTTTGGAGGCCAAAATCCTCCTCGGACATTAGTAAAAGCTTTCTCATAATCTCATTGTCGAGATACAATAAAGGCAGCATGAAGCGTCATTTCTCAGCTGTAGACTGTAAAATGACCACCCTTTTGTGCTAGCAATGATTTACGACCTTATTCCTCGCTTCCATTTCTAAATGTGAGTGAAAGCTTTTGGCTCTTGACAGTAGCTAGCCTCTGCCAATTCTTTGCCATAACAATGAAGTTGTTGGACTTGGCCATGGTTGAGGACGAAGAGGAGAAACAACTAGCAAGAACCTGTCTAATCATAGTGTTATGAATAGGGCCGAAAGTCCATTGATCGAGCTCAGCCGAGTGAACCGAGCAACGACTTGCTTTATAGTTAGGGGAAATTAGCAGAATCGGGTATCGAAATTGTTAAGCAAATTGGTCTCCTTCTCATCCCCTGTTCTCTCTACTTCTCTTCTCATCTAAATCCCCTGTTTCCCTTTCCTTCTTCTTCTTCTTAAGTTCATTTTCAATTTCCAGAATATGTAAACATTGTTTCTGAAATAATTAAATCGTTAATCAATTCACAGACTATCCCCAAATTTTTCTTCGCGCAAGTAGATAAAAAAAAACAACTGCAAAATAATGAAAAACACCAACGTTTGGTAACGCAGTTCGGCACACCTTGCCTACGTCTGCGGAGCCCTCACCCAGATTAAATTCTTTCACTGTAGTTCACAAAAATTACACCAGATTGATCTAACCCGAAAGACCCAATATATGTAACCGACCCACAACCTAACTACCCGTGAAAGAATTCACATCCAATAGTACGACCGCCTCGTACTAACCTCAACAGAGGATTTTTCTAACTATTTTTACTCAACGCAATAATAAATAA
>JAOQMQ010000195.1:27557658-27568576 GCA_027563845.1 Erythroxylum subrotundum | reverse complement strand
ATCAGAAATCATCTCATTTCGACCTCTACTGATCCAGAAAACATCAAAATACTGAAGTATGTTCAGTGAGATAACACTCGTTCATATCCTTTAAGAACACACTCACTGTACCCGTCTCACTCTTTTCACTTAATCTCTATCCATACATTTCAGATAGCTTCGATTTTTTGTGGAGATGTATAGAAAAGTCTTACAAATCCAATGGTTCAAAAATCAGGTCATTTGGAGGTTTAGTAAAGAAGTTATGGCCAAAATACTCCAACACATTTATGCCATCACTTATAATGTACATGTCTCAGTACAAATGCCATAACTTTTACTATAGATATTGGATTGACTTAGTGTTTGGACCATTGGAAAGAGGACTTCAAGATCTACAAGTTTCATGAAGACCTCAAAGGCCAATTCTATCGTCTTACTTCTGTATCGTCTCACTTTTGCATCGTTCACTTTTCTTCTGTCTACTTTCTATCGTCTGCTTTTCTTCCTTTCACTTTCTATCGTCTGATTTTCTTCCCTTCACTTTCTATCGTCTACTTTTCTTCCCTTCACTTTCTATCGTCTGCTTTTCTTCCCTTCACTTTCTATCGTCTGCTTTTCTTCCAGAACTTCTCCACTTATAAAAATCATAACTTTTGACTCCAATATCCAAAATTTTCATACTATATACCGTTGGAAAGATAAAAGAAAGATCTACAACTCTTCAGAAGGTGACTTTGCCAGAATCTATCTAAATTAGGTCCAGATTTCCTCCCGAAGTTGGAACACGAATTTTCACTCAACTCTCAACGTCCTGCACCCAGTTCTCAACTTCATGACAACTTTTGAGATTCTTAGAGACAGAATTGAATTTGATGTCTTCATAAGAAATGTAGTCATACGTTTCTAGTTTAATACAAATCAAGAATCATCTCGTTTGGACAACTAGACGAGAAGTTATGGCTAACAGACCGAAGCATAATCAATGAACATTTTCCAGATTACTACCAATCTTGTTTCTAAATCTTTCCTTATCACAACCCATACCAAGATCACTCTTTCTACTTCTTCTACCCCCCTTTTCAATATAATCACATTTAATATCATTTAAACCCGGAAGTTGTCAATGAATGCATGTACCACTTTTATATGAAAGCATTCCATATTTATATGCATATATGCTAACATGATGCATGAACAAGGAAGTGCATTGTCTTAATTTCTCTTTAAGCTCACATGTACTGAAATCTCGGGTCTTAACCCTTAATATGGGGACGGAGATGTTACAAAAACGCAGAGAGCATACATTAGAAATGATAAAGTAAGTGGAAGAGAGGAAGAAGAAGGAGAAGCATTCTGCAAAAATCTGGAGAATTAAAGTGCATAACCGTGACTCTACTATAGAAGGTGGGAGTGCACAATCAGGCTTTCTGATACTGAATAGTTTTGACTCTTTTTGCTATAACTTTGCCTCCTGACCTCCAAATGACTTGAAAATTGAACCAATACACTCCTAAGACAATTTTTTTCCTCTCCATAAAAATTTAAATCTATCTAAATTGATTTGAAAAAGATTGATCGGATGAAAGTAAAGAAGTCTGCTGACATATTATGAACTGGAATATTTTCATTGAACATGCTTCGGTATTTTGATTATATCTTGATCTGTAGATTTCCAAATAAGTTGATTCATGATTCAAATTAAATAAGCGACATATAGATACAACTTTCTTGAAGAAGTTAAATTTTAATTCTATCTCTAAGAATTTCAAAATTTGACATGAAATTAATTCTTAGATTAGGTTGTAGTACTACCAGGGACAGAAACTATGTCTTGTTGTTATTGAATAAACTGTATTGATGTAGGCCGAATCAGACAAAGGTGTTCACAAAAACTGTAGCTTATTCTCTTAGCTTTCAATTGGTATAAATTTTGTAATTTTTAAATAATGGAATTGAGATATATGGGCTGTACAACTTTGAATGCATAATCATACCCTAGCCAAAATTTCAATTTTACTCAGTATGTAGTATTTTGAGCATAACTCATAGAATAATGAACTAAATTGTATGATCTTGGTGTCATTAGAAACTTAAGGCACAGGGAAACAATTGTCTAGAAGAAAGTATTACTGAAATAAACAATTTTTCCTTATCATAATGATCATGTAAATTAGACCCGAAAATTTGTGTTGAAAAGAAAGCTGGCATAGTTAATGAATGTATGAATTTTGACACATTTTGAGTACAATTGATCTTTGCATCAGTTTATTACAGAAGTATACCCGGGCATATGTCATTGAACATGCATGTTACATGATACATTTATAAAAATGCATATTCAATTACATGAACAATGGGGTAACATGAAATTGTATTTGATTGCATATAAAAGAGAAAGTAGAACGACCGCTTCCAGACATTGCCGGGACTTCAAGGCAATAAGCGAAAGGGAGCAATTGTAAGTAACCTAAGATGGTCTCACCTTGACTTCTTCTGTTTATTACTAAATTGAATTTGATATTGATGAATGTGTACTGAATTGTGTCCTAAATTTCGAACATGAAATGTCCGAGGAGTTTTGATGCATGATTAAAACATTGGAAGTGCCACTTGAATGTGAATGAGATTGACTACATGATTCTCAACTTGAATGTTTATGTCGGACCTAGTCCGATGATTATTGTGAACAAGAACATGAATGCAAATGTAATTGATCAAATGTGATGACTGAAATTGAGGAATGCATTTCATTTCAATGCATGAAATATAAAGGTAGTTATGACTGATGTCGCCAGTGAAAAAAAGCTTAAACCTCAGACATTCGTGATTAGAGCCTAAGGCTCATTGTATACAAAGAGCTCTGTATCTCTAACGGATAAGGGACAATATGAAACAGCTCGATATCCATAACAGATACGGGATAGTGAAAAAGGCACACAGTCACAACAATGAAATAAATGAAATCGAGTCTCATAACATTGCATACACATATGATCCAAATAAATTGAATGATATCAATGTTTTGAGAACTTTGTGTATGGAATATGTGATAATTTGTCAAGGGGTATGTTCTGCAAAATTGTACTGAAATGATGAACTATTTGAATTTTGTTTTTGAAATATGATAAACGTGATAAGGTGTTACGTGATATTACTTGACAAAAATCAAGTTGTTGTGAATTATATGATAACATGATTTGTTGTGTGTTGTATGACAAGAGTGAACCATCGAGGATAGTTACTCTGCTGAGTTCGCAAGACTTACCAAAATTGCAATGTTGACAATTTCAGGTTTGAGAGAGAGCGACGACTTAGCTGCTAAGACTGCTTTTTGGTACAAATTATGACTCAAAGGTCGGTCAGTTGGAAACTAAAGATTAGTTTTTAGTTTTTGGTTTATTTCCTCATTTATGTAGCATACTTTGTAAACTAAACTGTGAGCTTTGATAGGCTGACAATGTATACATATGAATAATGGATCTAATGCTACATTGTAAATTATAGTTTATAATATGAAATGAGGAAATTTTTGGACTTTAGATAATGTGTTATTTTTTATTTTACTTATTATGCCATATAGTAAAGTGAAGTTGAGATAGTTAACACGCCACTTCTGTTGGGCATGTGCAAGTGTGATCGTAGGGTGCACGTACGTGTGTCAGACGGGAGTGGGGTATTACATAAGGTCCCGTTTCGTATCACGGCCACAATTCAGTGGAGCATTTCTCGCAGAAATGCATCTAGTAATTGCTTATGGAATAAACGGAAATTGTTCACCCAATTTTTTCATTCGACAGGGTTAAAAAATCACACCTCTAAACATTTAACAAAGATGGATTGAAAAATATAGTGAATTCTTGCTCCACCAGACAGCTCAGCTGTTGACATTTCCTCATTTTTTCCCTCTACATTGATGAGAATGCTGTTCGCAACAAGAATATGGCATGGAGTTAATGAGCTTAAACACATACAAATTGGAGTACCATATATAAATGAAAGACATAATACAAAATATAAAGCAAGCAAGATGAATGAAACAATGTATGAGAAATTAACCTTCACAATATTCTGACAGAATGTTCAGCAACAGAGCCCCTGACCAGCCTGTTAAATATACAAAAAGTATGAAACAAGTACTTAGTAGAAAATGAAGAAACAATTGGCAAGGACACTGGAACAACACAACTTAAGTGCAAAATCAGTAGATTGAAAGCCATTTTCAAATGTCAAAATAGACAGCTCTCTTCTGGAATTGGATTGTTGAATATTCTCATACTATCAGATAAAAGCAAAAGCAAGAATGCAATTTAGTAAGCTGATTTCCAATTTTGGAACATGTATTTGTTGGTCCTACACATCAAAACTATATCATGAACTACCCTCAGACAAACAATTTCACAACCAGAAGAAATCAAAGAGATCAAGAAAGCAAGAAGCATGTTTTTCCAAGAACTTAACAGAGGTTCCAAAGGTCTGCCAGAAATTAAAAGATGCAGCAGTCCTACCTGATTCAATTTCTTTGCTAACTGAGGAACACCTCACCGATCAGTTAGACCATTATATACCTGCATAACAGTATGAATGAGAGCAAATTTCATCAGTATAACTGACTTTATTAATAAAATTTTTAAAAATTAATACAAAAATATGTATCTTTGTTTATATATATATTTATTCGAAAATCTCTTATTTTAAATGATAACTATTTTTATTTTAATAGATTTTATTAAATTGTTTAATAAAAAAATAACGTTTCGACTTTTGAGTGTTCCGCAAGCGTAAAAACTGAAAACAGTGAAATATTGACTTTTGGGCTACGGTCCTGCACAGGGACTTGTGTCGGTAACTTCAAAATAGAAATATAAATGACATGCAAATTAATTTATGAATATTCTTTTCTTACCAAAATTTCAGACGGAACTTAAAAAAGTTATTAGGGAGAATTAGTTCTCCTCCTCTCGTCTCTCCAATTTTTCAAAAGGTTTTTATCTTTTGATTGTTAACTGTTAGATATTATAAGTGAAATGATTCTTCCCATTCATTAAAAGTTTCCTTTTAAAGGATTGAAAAGATCAATACCTTTTTTTCCTTTAAATTGTATATATGCTTGTGTCCTTACCCTTGTACAAACGAAGGAGTAAGCAAAAGTCTCGACTAATTGACAACTACTCACTCCGATTCATAGTAAGTGTCGTTTTAAAGGAATGCACACTTATTAAGAAAGTTAATGAAATATCTAATATACCCTTATTAATTACATGTTAAAATGCCAAATAATATGTGTAATCTGTATAATTAAGATGTGAGAGAAATTAAAAGGTAATTTTGGAAGTAAAATTATAAATATGCATAAAAAGTCATAAACGACACTTATTTTGAATAATTAAAATTCCTCTAAAACGACACTTATTATGAATCGGAGGGAGTAAAACTTTATTTTATTAAAAGCCATTATGGGATACATGGGCTAAAGTTATTTATTACACACCAGTCTTGATAAATAGCCCCCCACCCCAAGGGAACCTCTTCAAAGCAACAGTCTCTTCTTTTTCTAATTGCCCTCCAAATCTCCAAGTCTCCGAAGAACTTGAGCAATAGTTGGGCGTTCCCTTGTGTTACCCCTCACGCAGTCCAATCCCAGCAATGTTATTGCCCTGGCAGCTTGCTTCGAGCATCCCTTTTTTATCAGTTTGTGATCAACTGCATGCCCTATTTCTGAATAGTAGCTTGAGCTTGCCCAATCCCCGATTTTAGACGACACACCACGTCCTGCCACTTTTACTTTCTCTTCTTTCATAATTAGCTGTAATATAACCACTCCCAGGCTATAAATATCATTGGTTTTCGCTCCTGCTGCTCCTGTAGGTGGCATAAAAATGATCGTTACATTGTTCTTTTTATTTTCCTTTTGTTAGAAACATGATTGTTAACATTTTTACACTTCTATGGATGTCTACCGTCCGTAAGAGCTGGATCTCTGTATCCTTCAGTAAAGCATCGTACATCTTCTCCTTCTGGTGCCACTGCTCCGAAATCCGTTAGTTTTGGTGTAAAGTCCTGGCCATTGGAATCAGGTAAATTTCAGGGATTAATGCACTAGAAACCAGTGATCAATACCCTTATCCACGTTTATACTACAAAATGATGGAAGAGCTTTTGTGATAGGATGTTAACCTTATCCAACAAAATGTTCTCAGGTTTCAGATCTAGGTAAATGAGTGAATTGCGGTGCAGCTCCTCTATTGCCCTTGCGGTTCCCTTGATAATCTTTAGAGTTTTGCTCCAGTCAAGCTCTGTTCAACTCATTGGATATATATCACATGTTGAAAAAAGTTTAGATATAAAAATAACTAGTTGTGTAATTTTCCTTCAACCAAGGTTCTAGACCTAGTTTTTGGTTTTTCTTTTCGGAGAGCCAAAGCAAAGAAAGAATAATTTGAAAGGGTGAAAGGGACCTTTTCCTTTACAATACATATATTTCTACCTACTCCAAGGAATCTTTCAATACTTTTTGATTAGCCATCAATTAGTCTAAGCCACAAAAGCATGTGACAGTGATTTGGTGGGTGGGTCTTCAAGTTGAAAACTACTATGAGTACAATCGTTATCATCATCTAAAGACAGCGATTCCAATTTAAGTAGATAAGCTCATGTTTAATGCAACTACCCTGTAATTTATTCTTCACGTTCCCATTTTTCATGTAGGGGTAGACCAGGTAAAACCTATCAGGAGCTTCGCAATAGCCTGTGAGTCTGATGATATTTTGATGTTGACGTCCCGACAAGTACCTGATTTCAGCCTGAAAATTTGAAAGAACATCATCGTAATGAACAAACAAAATTAGCAAATCTGTAACTCTAATATATAAATTCTGAAGAAACAAACACAAACTATGGTTTTGCAAGCAGAAATAGAGCATGAGGTACCAAAAAGAAAATATTTTTTTAATTCCTTACATCAAACTGAGTCCTTTATTGCTCGGCCTTGTTCCGTGACGCCTTAACGGCGACTTTTTGGCCATTGAAGCTTCCTAGATAAACGCATCCAAACCCTCCTCTGTCTATAAAGTTGCTGCTATCAAATCGATTATTGCAAACCTTCATTATTTGTCCAAGCTCAAACTCTGTCGCCTGTCTTGATTCTGCCAATACTCATGGAATAACTATTATGATCGAAGATGACATTTAAGCACCAAAGGAAAGGTAGGATTTATCTTGCATGTGAAATAAACTTACTTTTGCAATTTTATTCACTTAATTGGTTGAAATAAATAATAAACAAACTATCTAAAACTTGGTCACTTACAGTCGAATTTAAGAGAGATGGCCTATACCTAAAAAGATTAAATGAATGCAAAAATTGTTGCTGCTTTTTATTTCTGTTTTATTCATATAAATGTTTTTAAAATATAAATAAAAATGCAGAAGATCATCTTTCATCAGGCTTCAAATCTCAATGAAAATTTTACTTTTTTCAAGAACAAAAAAGATAAATTCTTATGTATTACTTATTTCATGTGGAATAATTTGATGAGGATATTGGTTTTATAAAAAAAAAAAGAAAAAGAAAAGCAAATAAATAAATAAATAATTGGAAGCCATAATAAGATCACATCATAATCATGCTAAGAAAATTTTGAACTCATTTTCTTAGATTTAGATGTCTTTCCATGATTGCGAAATTAAAGACAACAGACATGGCTCGTGAACACTAGAAGTTATCTAGACAAAAAGACATAGGTTTGCTTTAATTTTCTCTGCGCTAGGGCAAAGAAAGGGAAAATTATAAATGAACTTTAAAGGTAAAAACGAACCATCTAATCAACAATATCTTTGTGAAATGGTGTATTTTGAGTATAAACTTATCAAGAAGAGAAAAAGGAAAAAGAAAAACGTTAGAAAGCTAAGAAATTATCTCATAATACAAAATAGTTCTTACTATCCTCCCCATGCCTCCTCATTGAACCAAACATTTTCTTCGTGAGATTGTGAAATTCTTGAAGTTGTATTTTATTGTGGAGCAAGAAGCAACCATGTTGCAGTCTTTTATAAGAGCTTACAGGTGAAGTTTTGGAAAGAGCCTGCTTATGAGAATGCAAATATGGAGATGCTTCATGTAGATATCCTAGCAAATGAGACTGCAATTTCATGACAGGCACATAAAAAACCTCAAGGTTTTATATTTTCACTAAGGTTTAAAATGTGTTTTTGTTTTCTCATTTCTTGATTAATCTCCAAGGGGAATGAATGGAGGGGGTTTTGATATAAACTTCGTTCAATTACACGATAAATCAATTCCAAGGAAATAAGAGTTTTCAACTAATTTATGTAAAAGAAAATGAAGGAAAAATGGAAATGAGTAACAGTGTTGTTAAGGGTTCTCCTCACTTTCTATGAACTTGAGGAGAAACTATGTATGATATATGTTTGAGTTAGAATTCTGTCGACGCGTTCCCTTCCCCAAACAAAAACGAAGGCAAAACGAAAATGAGAAAGCAAATGTTTCAGGGTTCCCCTCATTTGCTACGAACTTGAGGAGCAACTCTATATCTATCTGATATTTTTAAGCCATACGTTTCTGGAAACGGTTAAGCTTATTGCCCTAGGCCCCTAGCTATCACTCGGTTCCTTCAGGCATCTTCTTGAAAAGTTCAACTCCTCTTCCCCTTTTTTACTGCATGCCAATCCACAAATGAAGCCTTACTTTCCATGTTATATACAGTGGTTCCAGGTCTTATCATCAGAACATTTAGTCAGACTTTTATCTCAACCGCTACGTTTCTGTATGGTGATATCAAAGTTCATATCATGATCTTTATGTTATTGATTTAGCTGTACAGCAATTTGATTTAGTTTAAACTAATAATATTGAATAATTTACTTTCCTAAGTTGATTAAATCCAAAAGGTCCATCCCGGACCTAGAAAATAAAGAACAAACTCTAGGTCCATCAGTTAATTACATATTGATGTCTATTGATTTGGTTTCAGATACTAATAAAAATAAAGACAGAACTATTTATCAATTAGGTTTCTTATGAAAAAAGTTAAATTTTATATATTAATTTTGACAATAAAATAAACTAATTTTTAAATATTAAAATCATAAAATTTAATTTTTATGTTTACATTTTGTTGTTTCAACGTTTTGGTGCTTACAACTTAATTAGGTTAAGTGCACAACTTTTTGAAAGATAATGCGAAGCTGCGCACATCAAAAGGAGACTTTTGTTGAAGCCGGCCATGTTACATCAGAAGTTCGGAAATGAACAGACGTCCAAGTGACAAGTTTCATCAACGAAACTACCTAATTGTATTATTTATAGATTATTCTAGTTCCACATATAAACGTAGCATTAAAGCTACCAAACATAGAATATTCCGAAGAACTAGGGTTGTTTAAAGAAAATAAAGAAAAGCTTAATAGTTTACTTTTTCCCTCTCCAAATCCCCCGGAAACTATATTATGAACCACATTTAAAAACAGTAAACGTGTGCAAAAGTATGGGAGGAAAACTGTAACAAGTTTGTGGACACTCTATGGATATCCAGTTCAACCCTTCGTTAACCCCAAACACGCATGCATTGTTTACTTGCCATCTAACTTGGCAAGCCTCTGAAGAACTTGACCGATGGTGGGTCGTTCCAATATGTTGTTGCTGACACAGTCAAGTCCAAGCTTTGTTATGGCCTTGGCGGCATTCACAGAGCATCCTTTTCTCTTCAGTTTCTCATGTACTGCATCTCCTTTGATGTTGTAACTGTTCGTTGCCCAATCACTAATGTGCACAGGCATAGTGCTTCCTGCCAATCTTACCTGCTTCTCCTTCATAATCATTTGCAGTATTACCACTCCCAAGCTGTAGATATCATTTTGTTTGGTTCCAACACCTCCTGTGAGTCGAGGAAATGTTAATTAATTGATAGTATCATTATAAAGGAATCTCGAATGGTTTGACTTGAAACTTACCAATGTGAATTGTTCATTAATTAATGGTTTAGCTTGACACTTACCATTGGTCATAATTACTGGATCAGTATATCCAGCGGTGCCAAGTTTCAAATATTCTCCTTCTGCCGTAACAGTCCCAAAATCGGCCAGTTTAGGAGTAAGACCCTGGTTCAATATCGAGTAGAATCAGCAAAAGTGTCAATAAAGATAATAACCTAGGTGATCAATTCTTATTAAAATTACTGATCTATGCATTGTACAAGTTAAATTTCTAAAGTAAGATATTGTAGTTAGCTTGTGTTAGACCTTATCCAAGAGAATATTTTCAGGCTTTAAATCACGGTAGATAAGTGGTGGGGAGTGACCATGTAGCTCCTCCACTGCACAAGCTGCCCCAGTGATAACCTTAAGTGTGGTGCGCCAATCAAGATCTATTCGGAACTTGGCACAGAAGTTGTTGTTACTGTAGGCTAATGAATTAAGCATAATAGACTGCAACTAAATCAAATATTTTAATTAAGCTTCTATACAACGAAGCCAACTTGATTCGATATATATAAATACATATAGTCATTTAACTTTTTCTGGTCAAATAAGGGACCAGAGTTTCAGATTGCGGCGCATAAGAGATCTCAAAGAAAACTAAATCCTACTTAACATTATTAATTGTTGAAAAAGCTGACAAGTAGCAGGCACAGTTCTTAACGAACCTAGGGAAAAAATTGAACTTATGGAGCGCTTGGTTCATAGAGGGTAATGGGAATAAAAATATGAATGAATATAGTAAGGAATGAGAATGGATATAATCATTATAATTATAGTGGTTGGTTAAGATGAAGGAATGATTACCATTACCATTGATAATGGTTGGTTTGTTAAAAATGTTAAGAAATAAAAATTTGTTAAATTTTTGTTTTATAGCAAATTTTAAGTATATTTTAAACAATTATTTTTAATTTATGCACCCTAATTATAATGACAAAAT
>JAOQMQ010000195.1:27465473-27477915 GCA_027563845.1 Erythroxylum subrotundum | reverse complement strand
TCTACTTTAGTATATACATGTCTTTCGTACTCGTTGACAGTTGACAGTTGTAAAGTTGGAAACGCCTGGTTTATTGTCTGCTAACAGTTAGTCGAAGTGAAAAACCAACGGTTATTCACCTTCCCTATTTTTGGATCCATCACATTAAACACGTGCAATATTTAGACACGATGACATCCTTTTCCCATGATTTGGGAAATGCTTAAAATTTGAATGTGAGTGAAATATTTGATTTGTATACATGTATATATTTCTTCTCGTTTTTATCTACCGACACTTGATTTGGAAAAGGAGTTTCATGCATTCAGGTCATGGCTCATCGTTAGCTTCAGTCTGCTCTTATTTTTATCTATTGTCTTTGCAATCAAAAAAATCGACACAAAAAAGGTATTAATAGAAAATCCAACTGACAAACTTGTAAACGTTATGGCCGGATATCTAGTATGCTCAGATCTAATTTGTTTTGCTCTGTGATCATGCTATTGTCTACAAACATTGCGTCCTGAATATGTATCTAAGCTTGTTGTGCTGCAATCTGCGGGTTAGACTTACATCTATAGAGTTGGGATATTTGAATACGTGAGTGCTAATATAAAGTTCATATTATACATGTGGCATGTGTTTTAGTATGTCGAGATGCCACCAAATATTATTTAAGATCTTATATTTGAATGTATTTATGATGTACTTATTACCTGTTTAGTATGTATGTTTGACATATTATGGTGATCAGTTTGTGTTACTTTATGATAATTAAGACCCTAGCTACGAGGGTGTTTCTGTATGATTTAGGATGGTGAAAGGTGATTGGTTGGAGACTTGGCCAACCTCATATTAAAGCATATATTGATATGTTGTTTGCATCAAATAAGTCAAGACAAAAATGATAAATTTGTTGAATGTGATAAATTGACTGGCACTTACCTTATTGATAAAGAATTGTGTGATAGTTAATACTATTGGATAGATATGGTTCATTTTAGAATGCATATGAAATTATCTTTTTATTGTAGTGTCAAATATAGTCCCTAAGATCTTTTATATATAATAATAATTAGGAATATTTTTATTTTTGTTTTTGATTCAATATATATTATTTAATTACGTGCTTATTCGAAAGTGAGAAGATAGACTAGAAAGTGAGAAAATATTTATATTATAGATCATTTTAGTTAAAGAAAATTTAATTACTTGTATTGATATTTCTTTTAGTTATTAATAATATTATATTAACCAATTGTTTTATTCATAACCAATTGTCTACTTTGTTGTAATGTTTTATTGGTAGGCAATCTGGAAATATTATTGCTAGGTAAAGTAGTCAAATATATAATAGTAATTGGGATGCCTTTTTATTTTTATTTTGTTTATTTTCTTTTGTTTTTCATTTGGTACTTTTTTTTTTTTAATGGCAAATTGACATGAGTAGATAAAGCTGAACTCGATTTGATAAAAACTGGCATATCTTTCCACTCTTAGCACTGGTTTTAGGATCAAATGTTATTAGTCCTGTACGATGGAGGAAGAATGCAAAATGGAAGACGGACAGGGATCTAGTGTCCTTGCCCCACGTGAGAATTTGCTTTGAGCTATGATTGAATGGCACAAACTACCTAACAGTTGGCTAAATCATGTTATCGACCTGTCCAAGATACACCAATGGCATATAAGGCCTGTGAATTAAAATGGATAGTAGCCTTTATTACGTCTTATCTATAATAAGTGAATTCTTTTGTGCCTCCCTCTTGGTTTGCATGTAAAGTCATATCATGTTTCCTTGCTCCATTCCAAAAATTGATACAGCAGCAACCATCCAACTTTGGTTGTATTTGTTTACTCACTTATGGCAATGTAGAACCATTCGAAGGCAATCATTGCAACTCAATATGGAGCATATGAGTTGTTGGTAGAGTGTTTGTATGGGTGAATATTGTTGGAGTTTTCTCTATTATATATATAAAATAAATAGGAATCAAAATTAATTGATATAAATTAAAAAATTAATACTATCATGTTAAGAATAAATAATAAAAGTTAACTTTTATGAATTTTAAATATATTTATAAACTAAAAAAAGCTTAAACAATAATTAAAAAATCAATGGTTGGATAACTTATTAAAAGAGAATTCAATTAAATAATTATATTTAGATTAGTACTTTTGATTCTATGATTCAATTAATTCAAATGAACATATTTTCTCCTCTAATTTGCACACAATCTTATGGCGGTGTTACTTATTGCATTTGATTAATATAGATTATGAGCTAGCATACAATTGTGGGTTAAACTGTATTCAATTAATAATTGTAATTTTTATATTTTTAATTAAAATGACCTCTAATTTATGAATAATATCATTTTGAGGTTAAAATTTTCACATTAACTTAAAAAAGAAAAAAAATTGAGTAAAATAAGATAATTTAAGATTAAAGTCAAACATGTATTTTTAATGTACATCAATTATTAAATTTATGTAATATTTTTATAACTTAATGATTTAAACTATTATTATATATGAATCACTGGCGTCGTGTAGCAATATGAGGTCATACACGAACGACATCATTCGCATAAATGACTACATAAGGAAGCGACATTTGTATAGTTACTATTAGTCATCATATAAAGGCTAGTGCAGTCGTTAAAAAGGGTGTAACAGAAAAACGGTTTAACGAATAATAATGAGATTTTCTTTTTCCCTCTCTTATAAGTCTTGATTTCCAAATTAATGAATTAGGTTGACAATAAACATGTATCAAAATTGGTATACAATAGGATTAGCATTGGGTTAGGCTAAGCTTGGGTTGCTTATGGCCTGAGCTTAGTTCAAAATTTTTTTGGAGGAGTTAAGTCCTGAATTGAGGCCTAATTATGTCACAGCTATTTCCTCAAACTCAAGTCTAATTGAGTTTCTAGTAACTTAAGGCCCAATCAAGGCTAAATTCAAGCTCAATTAAGCTTTGACATAAATTTCGATTAAGTTAGGTCAGACTTTAAAATTAAAAAAATATTTTAAAAAATTTATTAAAAATTAAATACAAATTTCTTTTTGCATTAGTAATAGAAAAAAATATAATAGAAACTAAGTTTTCAAATGCAAAAAAGAACAAAAAAATTCATCAACTAGAGAAGTTGGAGATTGGAGTACAACTGAAATGTATATAAATGGACAGAGACAATGATATTTCTTTGTTAATCTACATAAAACCACACAAGTAATCTTCATTTGCAAAAAAACTATATAAATTACATAAAAATAGTAAATCAAAAAGTAAAGATTAAAGAAAACAAACCAATAGTAAAGATGAGACCATGGTACTTTGTAAAAGATACGAAATTAAAAATGAGCTAGCAATGTTAGAGAGACCAATAATAAATTCAAAAGCTAAGAAATTCAAAGAAGCGATTCAATCTTATATGGGCCGAATTGTAAATGACATGAAATCTCAAGAGAAAATGAGGGTTAGTGACATCATAACTAATCAAGTTGAGTGGAATGTGCAAGAAAACTTTTATTCTTGTTTAATTAATTATTTTAAGTTAGACGCATAGCTTTGAGTAGCCCACTATATGTATTTTGGGCTTGTGTTTAGTGAGATAGACTTTTATTAACATTTAGCTCATTTAATCTAAACCTTTTAGGTTTAATGGGCTGTATTTTAAAAATATTAGTTGAGGCTTTAGTTAATTTGGTAGGAGGCCCATGTTTAAAGATTTTTTACATATTTAAGGTTTCTTTCTTTTCAAGGGGTATAAATACCTTATAATAAACATTGTTTAGGGATTTTTTTGTATGAAAAAATTCTCACCTTAGCTTGACCGAATTTTTTAAGGCAGCATTTCTTGTCTTTTTCTATTGCATCAATAATATAATTTTTATCAAGGTAATCACTTATGGCAAATTCTATTCTTGTTTTCAAATCAACCTTATTATATGTGTTTCCATTCATATAATTGATTTGGGGTTCATTAGGGTTGAGTATTTCTTCTTGTTCATGTTCTATCTAAAGTGTGTGTTTAAGGGGTTTCGAGTTCTTTAGCCTTGGAGTTCCGCATCATTTGATATCAGAGCTTGAATTGAGATAAATTCTTATTTATCTTGTGTTTATATGCTATTATTATTGTTATTTTCATTATAATTCAAAATTAAGGTTCATCTTGTTCTAGTGTTTTTTCTTGTTTCTTTATTTTTCCAAGTTTGTTCTTTGAATTATCGTTGGTCTAGTTATCATAAAAAAATAAACAAAAAAATCAGTAGTATAAAATATTTTTTAAAAATTGCTAGAGTTTTTTAAAAAGGAAAGATTTGATTTGGTTGGGACAGATCTTGTTTCTATACATATTTTTGGGTGACATACATCATTTCCTCTTGTGTGCCCATTTTGCCTTTATTCGTTTCGGTATACTTGCTTCTAGTTTTGTGCCCATCAGTTTTTTAGGTGTTTTTATCGCATTTCTAAATTTTAATATGTTTTTGTGAATTACCTTGACTGGAAATTGAATTCAGAAGTGCAATTGAGGACAACAAGCTTGAGTGGAAAAAGTCTTAAGTGTGTAAGCTTAAAAGAGGGTAAAAGCCACATTTTGAGTGAAACACGAGTAAAGGGTCATCTTTTGAGTTAAACACGTAAGGAAGTGAATTATGAGGTTATTATTTTATGGCTAACCATTTTCTTGCAACTTTTTGTTATAAGGATGGCCAATAGAAGAGATGGAAATGAAACATTACATGAGGAGAATGAAAATGTGTCTGATTTGAAAGTGATGTATAAGACATTCATGAATGAATTTAAGAAGTTATCTACTAGGATGGATGAGATGGATGAAAGAATTAATGAAACCAGTAGAATCTAAAACCATAGTAGACAATTGACAATCATAGGAATAGGGAGGAAAAATTGGAAAGAATGTATGATGAGTATGAAGATGCAGTGCAACCTATGAGGGATAGAGTAAGGAGGGAAGAAAGAGTAGAGAAAAAAGATAGCAACATTAATGCTATTAAGATGAAAATTCCACCCTTCAAAAGTAGGAATGATGTTGAAGTGTACTTAGAATGGGAAAGAAAGGTGGAAATGATTTTTACTTGTCACAAATATTCTGAAGATAAGAAAGTGAAATTGGTAGTAGTGTAATTATCTGATTATGCATTAATTTGGTGGGATGAATTGGTAAAGAATAGGAGGAGGATTAGGGAACCACTTATATCCACTTGGGGGAGATGAAAAGAGTGATGAAGAAGATGTTTGTGCCACCTTATTACTATAGAGAGTTACACCAACAATTATATAGACTCACACTTGGAACTAGAATCACAAGGAGAAGGAGATGCTGTTGATTAAAGCTAACATAGAAGAGGAGGAAGAGGTGACAATGATGCGGTTCATGGGTGGATTGAATAAGGAAATTGTTGATGTGGTTGAGTTGCAATATTATGTAGAGATGGAGGACCTAGTGAACATTGCCATGAAGGTGGAGAAGAAACAAAAACAAAGAAGGGCAGTCAAGTCTTTCTCAAATTCCAAGATCAAATGGAATCCAAAATGGAGTAAAAATGAAGACAAGAAGAGGGAGCATTATTTGGATTCCAAGGAGAAAAGCAATGAGCCAAACAAAAGCAACGATAAAAGTACCTCAAATAAAAAAGGTACTATTAATCCATCCTCTAGAGCTTTTAAACATAGGGATATTAAGTGCTTTAAATATCAAGGGCATGGTCATTGTGCATCTGAATGTCTGAATAGGAAGACTATGTTTATTAAGGGTAGTGATTTTGTTTCTAAGTCTGATGATGGTAATGATTATGATGGTAGTGATTTAAGTATGCAACCTTTGGAAAATTGTTTTGATGATGATGAGAATGTTGAGTACGTTGTTATCAGTGAATCTTTAGTTGTTAGACGTTCATTAAACTTGAATGTGAAGGAAGATAGCTTAGAAAAAAGGGGGAATATATTTCACACTAGATGCTTAGTAGGTGGGAAAGTTTATAGCATGATTATAGATGAGGGCAGTTGCACTAATATATCTAGTATTACTTTGGTGGAGAAGTTAGGGTTGAAATGTTATAAACTCCCTAATCTATATAGACTACAATGGTTGAATGATAGTGGCAAAGTCAAAGTTACTAAACAAGTAGTTGTTACATTCTCTATTGGTAGATATGCGAATGAAGTTGTGTGTAATGTCGTGCCTATGTAAGTTGATAATATATTGTTGGATAGGCTATAGCAATTTGATAGGCGTATTATACATGATGGGTTCGTGAATAGGTATTCTTTTATGTATAATGGGTAGAAAGTTATCCTTGCACCTTTATTACGCAAAGAAGCATACCTTGAACAATTGAAAATTGAACAATCATCAAGCAGAGATTCAGGTAGTGAGGTGAAAAAAAAACGAAGAGAGAAAAGAGACCATGAGAGAATAGAATAAAATTAAAGGCCCTATGGTGAGTGACTGGACAAGTGAGGAAAAGAAAGTGGGATGTGCAGGAGAGAAGATAGTGAGTGAAAAGAAAGAAAAGAAAGTGAAAAATGAGCAAGTGAAAAAGTTAAGACACAACCATGTTTTTATGCAAAAGAGAGAGAGTGAAAGAGTGCATACTTAGGCAAGAGGGCTTTAATCTTGATTTAGTTTAAGAAAACTTTATTTATTAACACTGACCTTGACCCAAATTTGCCTAGTATATTTGTGACCTTGTTGCAAGATTATGATGATGTTTTTCCTGAAGATGTACCCCATGGAATACCGCCTTTGAGAGGGATTGATCACCAGATTAATTTGATACTAGGAGCTCAAATTCCTAATCGTTTGGCTTATCGAAGCAATCTAGAGTAGACAAAGGAATTACAAAGGCAAGTGGATGAATTGCTTAAAAAGGGGTATGTGAGGGAGAGCATGGGTCCTTGTATTGTATAAGTTCTTTTAGTGCCAAAGAAAGATGAAACTTGGAGGATGTGTGTGGACTATAGAGTGGTCAACAAGCTCACTGTAAAGTATCGTCATCTTATTCCTAGATTAGATGATACGCTAGATGAGTTGCATGGTACTTGTATATTCACCAAAATTGATTTAAAAAGTGGTCATCATCATATTAGGATGAAAGAAGGTGATGAATGGAAAACTGCATTTAAGACTAAATATGGATTGTATGATTGGTTTGTTACACCTTTTGGCTTATCTAATGCACCTAGTATTTTCATGTGCTTAATGAATCATGTTTTGCGTGAATTTTTGGTAAATTTGTGGTTGTTTAATTTAATGACATATTGATTTACAGTAAGAACTTAAATGAACATGTCATGCATGTTAAGATTGTTTTGGATGTGCTTAGAAAAGAGAAGTTGTATGCAAACCTTAAGAAGTGTTCATTTTGTATGGATAAAGTTGTCTTTTTAGGATTTTTAGTGAGTTCTAAGGGTGTTGAAGTTGACTTTGAAAAGGTGAAAGCTATCTAAGAATCGCCGACACCTAAGTCAGTTAGTGAGGTTAGGAGTTTCCATGACTTAGCAGGTTTTTATAGGCGATTTATTAGAGATTTCTCTATTATTATCGCTCTATTAAATGAAATTGTTAAGAAGAATGTTGGTTTTAGATGGGAGAAAGAACAGGAAAATGCATTTAATACTTTACGGAAAAGATATGTACTACACCTGTTTAGCATTTGCCTGATTTTTCCAAAACTTTTGAAATTAAATATGATGCTTTTGCGATTAGTATAAGGGTTATTTTGATGCAAGAGAATCATTCCATAACATATTTTAGTGAGAAGTTGAGTGGACCAGTTTAGAATTACTCCACTTATGATAAAGAGCTTTGTGCCTTAATGAGAGCTCTTAAAGTTTGGTAACATTACTTGCTGCCTAAAGAGTTCGTGATACATAGTGATCATCAATCTATCAAGTACTTGAAGGGGTAAAGGAAATTCAGCAAAAGGCATGCAAGTTGGTTAGAGTATCTTGAAACATTTCTGTATGTGATTAAATACAAGCAAGGTAAGGAAAATATTGTGACTGATGTATTATCAAAAAGGTACGCTTTGATTTCTATGTTTACTTCTAAGTTAATTGGATTTGAGCATTTGAAAAAGTTGTATGTGGATGATGTTGATTTTGCTAATGTATATCAAGCTTGTGAACATGATACATTTGATAAGTTCTATAGACATGAAGGATATTTTTTTAGGGGTAAACAACTTTGCATTCTAGCATGTTCTATTAGAGAGTTGCTTATTAGAGAATCATATAGTGGAGCATTAATGGGGGCATTTTGGTGTGCAAAAAAACTTAGATATGCTTATAGAACATTTCTTGGCCAAATATAAGAAGATATGTGGAACGGGTTTGTGCTATATTTATTGCATGTAAACAAGCTAAGTCTAGGTCTATGTCTTATGGTTTGTATACACTTTACCTGTACTTAGTGAACCTTAGGCTAATATATCCGTGGACTTTGTATTGAGTTTACCTAGTCCTAAGAAAGGTATAAATAATATATTTGTTGTTGTAGATAGATTTATTAAAATGGATCATTTCATTGCTTACTAGAAAATAGATGATGCAATGAACATTGTTGATCTTTTCTTTAGGGAAGTGGTTCAGCTTCATGGTGTGCTAAGAACCATTGTTTCAGATAGGGATGTTAAGTTCCTAAGCACTTTTGGAGAGTTTTGTGGAGAAAGTTGGGTACTAAACTTTTATTTTCTACTACATGTCATCTACAAACTAATGGACAAAATGAAGTAGTTAATAGGACTTTACAAACCATGTTGTGTGCAATTATTGGGAAGAACTTGAAAACTTGGGAAGATTGTTTGCCATTCATTGAGTTTGCATATAATCGTTCTACACATTCTTCTACAAGTTATTCTCCATTTGAAATTGTGTATGGTTTTAATCCATTAACTGTGTTGGATTTGATGTCTTTACCTTTGCTAAGATTGCTAGTTTAGATGGCAAGAAGAAGGTTGACTTGGTTAAAACAATACATGAGAAAGCACATGGATAGATTGGGAAAAACAATCGCATGTATGCACGAAAAGCAAATAAAGGTAGAAAGCAAGTTCTCTTCGAACCAGGTGATTGGGTTTGGGTATATATGCGAAAGAAAGGTTTCCACAACAAAGGAAGTCCAAATTTGATGCAAAGGGGTGATGGACCATTTCAAATGTTGGAACGCATCAATGACAATGCATATAAGATAGACTTATTAGGTGAGTATAATATTAGTGCTACTTTTAATGTTTTTGACTTATCTCCTTTTGACTTTAATTCAAATTCGAGGACGAATCCTTTTGAAGAGGTAGGGGATGATGTGAGCACAACCATGATACTTTGTAAGAGATATGAAACCAAAGATGAGCTAGTAATGCCAGAGGGACCATTAATAAAGTTAAGAGCTAAGAAGTTCAAAGAAACGCTTCAATTCTCCATGGGTTGAATTGTAGATGACATGGAATCTCAAGAGATAATGAGGGTCAATGACATCATAACTAATCAAGTTGGGCAGAAAGTGTAAGAAGACTTTTATTCTTGTTTAATTAATTATTTTAAGTTAGAAGCGTAGCTTTGGGCAGCCCATTACTTGTGTTTTGGGCTTGTTTTAGTGAGATAGACTTTTATTAACTTTCAACTTTTTTTAATTTAAACGTTTTAGGTGTAATGGGTGGTACTTTGATAGTGGGTGTTCACGTCATATGACAGGTGAAAGAAGCTACCTAATGGATTATCAAAGTTATATGTATGGTCACGTTACTTTTGGTCATGGGAAGAAAGCAAAGGTGATTGGTAGAGAAACTCTTTACGTGGATGGACTACCTCACTTCAAAAATGTGCTTTATGTGGATGGTTTAAAAACCAACTTGGTAAGTATTAGTCAACTTTATGATGATGGGCTATTATTTAAATTTACTAATGATGGAAGTAAGGTGTTAAACGAACAAACATAGTGCTTAGTAAGTGGAAAAAGATTGGCAGATAGTTGCTACACGTTGTAGGCTATTACTTCTTGCAATTTAGTTGCATATGATAATACGACGCTATGGCACCAAATGATTGATAAAGTAGTAGAAAAAAACCTTTAAAATCAGCCTCACTCATCAGAATAAACACGCAAGGGAGTTAATACCAAAAAATGTCCAGATCTACAATTAGTTGTTACTAGAAAAGAAACCAACCAGACAAGGACCAATTAGTTGCTTCTGAGGGAGAAACCAACCAGACAGCTGATGATATAGATGATGTGATGAGCAATAAGGACAAGTTTGAATTTCTTTGAGGGACACAAGGATTGTGTGCTTTCTATTTTTAAAGTATATTGATGTTGTTTATTAAAAAAAAACATAAAAAGGAGGGTTCGAAGGAATTAACGTTTAGACTTTTTTTATTTATTTATAGGTTTTCTAAGGTTTAGGTGAATGGTGTGTGCCTGACTTTTCCTTGTTCAATATTATATTTGATGTGAAAATGAGGCTCTACTTAATGATTTTTTGCTTTTGGATTTTGATTTACAAAGTTATGTTGAGAAAATGTTGATACTTGGTTGGAGACCTGTAGGAAGATTCAAGTTTTCTATGATTTGGGTTTTTCAAGTTTTATCTTGGTTTTTCTCTATATCATGGGCTGTATGAGTTTGGGCAATATGCTTTCATATGGTTTATGTGAGGGGGAGATTGATTAAGTTTGATTATGATTCGTCTAAATGAATCTTTATAGTTTGATAATTTGATTGGGGATCAATTGCATGCGGATGATTTTGATGTCAATAATGATATGCTAGCTAACGTATTGACCGTGATGAATTATCATCTTGGTATGCTTATGATTCTTCCATTGCACCTATTGCTGATTTTTATGCTTCCTTATTCGCTGAGATTGATTGCATTGAAGATATTCTTTTTTTTTTTGCATCTTTTTGTACCAAGGAGGAGAAATTTGGATGATTGGATAATTGTTTAACTGGAATTATTGTTTCTTTGGGTATTTTTTTGGATATTCTTCGTTTATGTGAACTTGATGTTAGTTAGAACTCGATTTTCGATTAAGGGGGAGTGTCCAATTATTTTCTTAAGGGGGGTTCTTATATGTGATAAATAATGCCAAAAAGGGGGAGATTGTTAAGATATTTGTTGAGATATCTTATTAATTGATTTTGGGCATTATTTATAATTAGACATAGTTGGATACATTTGAAATTTCATTATAATAAGAAATTTATCTTGTGTGAGATTTTTGAAGATAAGATAGCATGAAAGATAAAATCCTAGAGAAAATAGGATTTATTTGGAATAAAATCACCACGTCTTATAAAAGATATTGTGTAGATTTTTTGGTGATTTTCAGAGTTATCTTTGGTAGCTGAATTTTGGTGATTGTAGCTATCTTTGGAAGCCGATTTTGTGGGATGGGAGTTATCCATGGCAACTGTGTTTTTCTATATATGAGTGAATTGTTGGACAATTGAGTTATTGTTTTTGTGAGTGAAAAACTAGCAAAAATTTAATTAATTTGGGTAGTTGCGTTTTTTTATATTTTTACGTGACCAATTGCATGCTCTATTGAGCTATTCTTGGTAGCTGCATTGCTGCATATGTGGGTGAATAATTGGACTGCTTATCTATCGTTTTTGTAAGGAAAAAACATGCAGTAAATTTGATCAATTGTGCAGCTGTGTTTTTGTGATGTTTCGTTGATGAAACATATATTCGTTTGATGATTTTTGTGGCTGTTGCGTGTGGATCTCTTCACTGATTAATTTGATGGTTCACAACAGAATTCTTGGTGAAAGATTTCACATGATTTCGCCTTGATGTGGCTGCAAATATAGGGAAATGTATCTTAAATCAAGTGTCCCTTTGTTCATGTTATTATTGTTTCAATCACTTGAGATTATATTTTTGTATTCATTAATTTTCGTTGTTGTAAAAAATCATCTGTTGAGGTTAGCACGAGGTGATCATGTTATTGGGAGTGAAATACTTTCACAGGGTGTGAGTACAAGTGGCTCGTGTCAAGGGCTGAGTGATGTCAGCTCAGTAAAGCCTTGTGTAAAACTATTGTACGTTGCTGAAAGTGATTAAGCTAGGTGAGAGCTTCGTAGATGTAGACTGAGTATGTCAAACTGTGTTACCAAATCTTGATTGCTGATTTGCTCTCACTACAACAAAAATATGCAATTTGTGACGTTTCTGTAATAAAACGTCACGAATTGTTCAGACTTTTTGCGACGTTTTAAAACATCACAAATTGTTTAGATTTTTTGCGACGTCTTATAAAAATGTCATAAAATTCTCTAACTTTTTGTGACGTTTTTCTATTAAAACGTCACAAAATAACTTTAGCTACGTTTCGTTGAATAAAACGTCGCTGAAGCCTTCGGCGGCAAATTAATTAAAACGCCGTCACTCACCTCATTATTTCTATCACTTTCCCTCCTTTTCC
>JAOQMQ010000195.1:27431745-27446025 GCA_027563845.1 Erythroxylum subrotundum | reverse complement strand
CACAATAAAACTCAAATTCCTTTCATTAATAGCATAATGTAAGTTCTTACAAAGCTTTAGTGGGCATTTCTAGCCCCCATACAACAAAGTCTCAAACATTGAAATTTCAAAGAAGTTACTTGAATAGTAACTGCACAAGCTCACTTTTCAATTATAAAGATGTTACCCACAATACTTACATACACAAAACTCATTTCATGCATTACCTCAAAATATCATTTCAAATTCAAGAGTTTCCCTTTTCCTTTGCACATGAATAACTCACCACCATTTCAATCTTCCAAGAAAAGTTCGGGTCCAACAATAAGGCCAGAGCATGGTTGGCTAGAAGAGATGATGAGATTAGTTTTGGCAAAATTTTTCCCTCCTTCCAAGATTGCAAAGATGAAGAATGAGATCACTTCCTTCACTCAATATGAAAATGAAAGTTTATATGAAGCGTGGGAGCGATTTCGAGATATGTTGGCACAGTGTTCTAGTCATGGGTTCTCTACATGGTAGCAGGTCAATACTTTTTATACATGAATGAACCCATCGACCAGGAGTACCATAGATGCTGTCGCAGGAGGTAGTTTAATGAGGAAAACGCCAGATCAAGCCTATAAATTGATTGACCAGATGGCCACTAGCAGTTTTCAATATCATACAGAAAGGCATCCCAGATGACCTACAGGAGCTCATGTAGTCGACAATACAGTGGCTTTATCTGCTCAAATGGATGTTTTGACAAAGAAATTGGATAATTTGATGCATAGTGTAAGAGGAGGAGCTAGCTCTTCATTAAGGAGTTGTGATGTTTGTGAGCATTGTGGCAGAGATTCCCATGCATCTTCTAAGTGTCAAGTCGGGAATCCTTTTACTCAAGAGACAGAAGAGGCCCATTATGTGGGCAATTATAACGGACAGCGAGAGGACCCATATTCTAACACTTACAACCCAGGCTGGAGGAATCATCCAAATATCTCTTGGCGGAATGATCAGGTTGCACAACCACAGTCATCCAATGTTCAGAGACAACCACCTCCACCTCTAGGTTTTAAGGCTCCTAATTCTGTGCCACCAGAGAAATCTAATCTCGAAGAGCTACTTTCGAAGTACATCTCGACCATTGAGGTTAGGATGCAGAACCAAGAATCTTTTATTAGACATTTGGAGAATCAGATGAGCCAGATTGCAAGTTTGTTGAAGGAAAGACCTTCGGGCTCATTGCCTAGCACTACTGAGGCCAACCCGAGAGAACATGCAAAGGCAATTTTATTGAGGAGTGGCAGACAGCTTGAAGAAGTTTAGGAGAAGCAGAAGGATAAAGAAATGGAAAAGAGTGAAGAGGATGAGAGCCGGGAAAGTGGCAAAGAGGCCAAGGAAGCCCCAGCTGAAAAGGAGGACCATCCTAGGTTATTTGCCGACCCCATCACACATCCAGTAAGACCACAGATTTCTTATCTTCAAAGGTTGAAAGGTACGCAATTAGATAAGCAATTTGGTCGTTTTCTCGAGATATTTAAAAAGTTACATATAAACATTCCTTTTGTTGAGGCCATAGCGTAGATACCTTCTTATGCTAGGTTTTTAAAAGAAATTTTGTCTAATAAGAGGAGGTTTGAGAAGTATGCCACGGTGAAGCTAAATGAGGAGTGTTCATCTATATTGTCGAGAAAGCTACCACCGAAGCTTAAGGATCCAGGGAATTTTACTATTCCTTGTGTTATTGGTGATTTAACTATAGATAAGGCTTTAATGGATTTGGGTGCAAGCATTAACTTAATGCCTCTTTCTATTTTCAGGAAGTTAAGATTGGCAGAGCCCAAACGCACTACTATTTCACTTCAGCTGGCAGATAGGTCAATCACTTATCCGAGGGGAATCATTAAGGATGTATTGGTCAAGGTCGAGAAGTTCATCTTTCCGGTGGATTTCTTAGTCCTTGACATGAAGGAAGATATAGACATCCCCATCATTCTTGGGAGACCTTTCATGGCCACAGCACGGATCATCATCGATGTGCAACGTGGAAAGCTCATCTTGAGACTTCAAGATGAAGAACTAGTGTTTGATGTGTTCAATGCTATGAAGCATCCTTCTACTCTTGACTCTTGCTATTTTATTGATATTTATTCATCTGATGCTGATGATTCTTCTATTGTTTGTGCAGAATTGTTGGAAGAAAAAACGCAAGGAATGATCGAAGAGTTAGGGAAAGAATTGCAAGAAGAGTTGGAGGATATTACAGTTGAGTTGGAGCAGGCATATTGGACACATTATAGAGCATACGAGCCTCTCCAATGTCCAGCCAAGCCATTTCCAAAGCCTTCAATTGAAGAGCCCTCTTCTCTTGACCTTAAACCTCTTCCGAGTCATTTGAAGTATGTTTATCTTAACCCACCTGAGCACTTACCAGTTATCATTTCTTCTTGTTTGTCAGGTGCCATGGAAGAGCAGTTGTTGAGGGTATTGCGGGACCACAAGAAAGCAATCGGGTGGTCCATTACAGATATCAAAGGTATAAGCCCTTCATTTTGCACACACCATATTTTCATGGAGGATGGAAGTAAGGCGATAGTGCAGCCCCTGAGGAGACTTAACCCACACATGAAGGAGGTAGTGAAAGATGAGGTAGTAAAGCTTCTAGATGCAGGTATTATCTACCCCATTTCTGATTCTGGTTGGGTTAGTCATGTGCATGTGGTGCCAAAGAAAGGAGGCACCACTGTGGTTGAAAATGAAAAAAATGAATTAATAGCCACTAAGAAGGTAACTGGGTGGAGAATGGGCATAGATTATAGGAAGTTGAATGATGCCACCAGGAAAGATCATTTTGCTTTACCTTTCATTGATCAGATGATTGAGAAATTAACTGGGCATGACTTTTATTGTGCCTTAGATGGATATAGTGGATATTTACATATTCCGGTAGTCCCGGAAGATCAGGAGAAAACAACTTTTACATGTCCCTATGGTACATTTGCATATAGACGCATGCCATTTAGGTTATGTAATGCTCCAGCTACATTTCAATGATGCATGATGGCTATTTTTTCTGATATGCTTGAATCTTGCATTGAAATTTTTATGGATGACTTCTCTGTGTTTGGTACTTTATTTGATGCATGCTTGGACAACTTAGAGAAAGTCCTGATTCGGTGTGAAGAAACCCATTTAGTGCTTAATTGAGAAAAATGTCATTTCATGGTACAAGAGTGCATTGTTTTAGGTCACAAGATTTCTAGCAAGGGTATAGAGGTAGACCCTGCAAAAATTGATGTCATTAAGAAACTTCCACCACCAAACAATGTTAGATCCATTAGAAGTTTCGTAGGCCATGCTGGATTTTACCATAGGTTCATTAAGGATTTTTCTAAAATTGCTAAACCTTTGACTGAGTTGCTTGAAAAAGATGCCGTGTTTAATTTTGATGACAAATGTTTGACATCTTTTCAATTGTTAAAATATATGCTTGTCACTGCACCTATTCTTGTATCTCCTAACTGGTCTCTTCCTTTTGAATTAATGTGTGATGCAACTGATTTGTAATAAGTGATTTGTAACAAATATTTCTCTAGGTACTTGATTTGTAACAAGTAAAAGTTGAGCATCAGAGACCCTCAAGTAAGCTACAACCATTGTCAATTCTTGAATGGAAATAGGAAAAGATCATAATGGATTTCATGGTTTGCTACTTTAACAAGGACTCAAAGTGATTTAATTTAGGTGATCGTAGATAGGTTGGTGAAGTCAGTCTATTTCTTACCCATAAAAACCACCTATTCAGTGTCTAAGCTTGCTTTAGTATATGTCAAGTGGATAGTGTGTCTCCATGGGGTGCTCATGTTGATAGTCTCTAACCGAGGATCATAGTTCACATGTCAGTTATAGAGGAAATTATAGGAGGCAACAGACATTAAATTGGATTTTAGCATAACATTCAATCCTCAAACTGATAGAAAATCTAAAAGGACTATTTAGACCTTAGAAGATATGCTTAGGATGTGCATGATGGAATTTAGTGGTAGTTGGGATTCACACTTATTAGAGGTGGAATTTCAAGTCAGAGATTTTGTATTTCTAAAGGTATCTCCAAGGAAGATGTGATAAGGTTTGGAAAGAAAGAGAAATTGTCTCCAAGATATATTGGACTTTTCAAGATAACAAAGAGAGTTGGAAACATGACATACAAATTAGAGTTACCTCTGGATATATTGCAAGTCCATCTAGTATTCCACATTTCTATGCTTCGTAAATACATTTATGATTCTTCTCATATACTTCAGCAGCAAAGAATGGAAGTGAACGAGACTCTGATCGACGAAAAGGATCCAATAGCTCTTTTGGATTCTCAACTATTCCAGTTATGATCAAAGCAGATCCCTTTGGTTAAAGTGCTGTGGAGGAAGGACAATGTCGAGAAGATCATTTAGGAGATAGAGCGAGAGATAAAAGAGTTGTATCTATACTTGTTTTCGCAATAGAGCATTGTTGTAAAATTTTAGGACAAATTTTTTGTAAGGACGGTAGATTGTAATACACTTATACACACACACATGTGTATATATATACACACGTACACTCACACACACACACACACACACACATGTGTATATATATACACACGCACGCACACACACACACATACATACATACATGTGTATATATATACACACGCACACACACACATGTGTGTGTGTATCTTCCCCCCCCCCCCCCCCCATTCCTATTTTTCATTTTCAACCCCCTAAGATTACTATTCATAAAACCATTCTCTTTCTTTAATTTTCACCAATAATGACTCTACTCAACCAACCATTTATATAAATAAACTCCTCTCTTTAAACCCACCTCAACTATACCCATTTTACCTCATAACAATGTCGAAATCATTGCAAAATCAAGAAGAAAAGTCCAAATCTTTGATCCATCACCTCTTGTGAGTGTTGTCAACCACCAATACCACCACCATTGGACTCCCTCTTAATGTCAGAGTAAAAGCCCTATGGTCTTATCGTCGGTCACTGTCTATATTGCTGTTGATTGATGAAAATAAAGGTTAAGGCTCCAAAATAATTTTTCTTCAATTCATTGAGATTGGTTGAGATTTTGAATTTCTTGTAGTTATAAAAGTTGTTATACTCATCAAGAGCTTCCATTTGATATAAAAATCATTAAATTTTGAAATAATTTTTTATTCGTCGAATAAATATTCTGATGACTAGAGGAATATTCTAGTCACCAAAAATATTATTCCATCGAACTTTCAACAATTTTCGAAAAAATTCTCTAAATTGTGCTAATCAATTGTCTTTTAAGAACTATACAAAATTCTTAACATATTGTGAACTAAAGATCACGGAAAGTTTAAATGAGAATAGGATCAAAGGTCAAATTGTATAATTGGATCATCCTAGCAAACCAAATTATTCTTAGGTTGTTAATTGAACCTAATAACTTGTAAATAGCACTGATTAGGATATTTCCCTTCTTATTTTATAGGTTTATCAGGAGTGAGACCCATATTGCAAGGTTAAGACAAATAAGTACATCAATCAGGTAAGTTCATATATATTTACTGATATTAAATCCATACAAGCTATTGAATATGTTTCTATATTGATTTGAATGACGACTTGTTAAGCTAGGAAAGACACCTTATCCTTATGCATACAGATCTATATATATATATATATGTACATTTATAGTACCTATAAGTATATACATGTACATGTGTAATTTGTATAATCATCATCATGATGCCTATGCAAATATTACTGAGATATCTAATTATATGGAAACGGGTTTGGTTACATATGGCATACTGCATGCATTATAATAGTTCTCACATGATTGAGTACTTATTTTTCGAAATTACATTTTTGATATTTGGATTATATATGGATGTGTTTGATTATGATAGTGGAGGAGGAAAAATCCATAGGACGTGCCACTTGATGGGTATACATCATGACCATATGCGCATCGATTTGGTTATGAGAGATGGTTATGATAAGATATTGAGATATGATACGAGCCGATCCTAGTTGATGCTTGGTTTCCAATCGGATCCTTGTTTGATATGTATATTATTGATGTGATTGTGACTTTTGACATATTGAATATTTGTTGGTCTGTTGGGGATTTTTGCTCCCCGTAGCCCCTTTGGACTAAGAGAGCCTTATGGCTAAATGAGTATAAGTGCATGGCTAGGCTGTTGGTGGTGCTTAGCTCCTTGTAACTATTTGAGGTATAATATTGTGAGGATTTAATTATGGAGACTAAGGTTTTATAGATATTCCTTCTCCATGATTTATTGTGTATTACATGTGATTTGTCATGCATCATATCTGTGTGTTTATACTATTATAAACTATATATTATGTGAGCATGTCATTGGGTGTCGTGAGGCAATATGGACTTACTTAGTGAGGTCTGACTTCTTTTAACTCTATTTTCAGGTCAGTTATCATCACCGTTGTAACAATGACTCGAGGAGTGTTGACTGCAACATATCTACCTCTATGTATATTTTTCAGTTCTTTTCACTTGCACTTATACTCTAGCGTCCGAAGTGATACAATTTAGTATATCGAAAAATTTTCTTCTAATATACGCTAACACTATTGTACTTTATTGTGTTTGTATTTACGTTGTCTATGTTGTTATTTATTTTTTTTAAAAAAATTGCATCTATTTATGTCACTAATAGTCAAACTTACATGTGATTTGAGGGCTTCAACTTTTGGGTTTCAAGTACCCGTTTGAGCCGTGACATATAATAAAAATTAAAGCATGACATAAAAATAATTTAATATATATTTTTAAGAAAGTTGTCATATTTATTCAAAAGGTGTTCACTTATTTATTCTCCACATATATGCATTATAAAAATGTGAATTTGACTTTGAAATTTCAAGATATCAAATTTTAATTATAACTTAAAATATAACACAAAAGCAACAAAATTAACATCTATTTTTAAGAAAAACCAATTGATCAAATATTATTTTTACGTATTTCAAAAATTATTAGAACTATTCTCCACATGCTGAAGCGTTGAATTTGTCAAGTAGTTCTTTTAAGTTTACAATATAAAACCTTTAAACTTTTTACATATTTCTCCAAATTATACACTGTAATTAATAATTATATATTTATTTTTCTGATGTAGAATAATTATACATGTAAAATCTATAAACACTATTTGCATCTCTACAATTAAAAAAGATATAAAAATCTTTTATATTTACAAGTAAAAGAGTGGAAAGTTTAGAATATTGTTATAATAATTTTTATACCATATTGATCATTAGAGGATTATTAGAAGTTTTATATTTTTATGGATTAGATATTATAAAAATAATTAATATTGATTTAATAGATGCTTTGAAAGAAATTGATAAATTTGAGATAAGTGAAAAGATAAGAGAATTTGAATTATTTTAGTTTGCTTGAACTTAAAATTTATAGTTTAGTATGAACATGTTAATAATTAATTTGCTTAAAATTTTATTATAAAGTTTATAATAAATTAAGGTTAATTATCAAAATAATTTTCATTTGTAATTTATAATGTCAATTTAAACCTTAACTATTTAAGTATTTCAACTTTTCTACAAGGTATACTTATTTAATCTAGAAATATTTTTTTAGTATGCATTATAAAATTATGAAATATTAACCATGTGACATAAATCAATTTTATAAAGTACAAATTTACTAATTTAAATTCTTTCTAATAATTGATAGTAAACTATTTTAAATAACATATCATCAAAGGCACATATATTAAATACAAATATTAGATAATTATATTAATAAAAATAGTAATTACTTATTATATAACTAATTACATCAATTGAAATAAAATATAAATTTCATCCCTTGTTTTGTCTGTATGTATTTTCTCTTTTCAAGGATAGATGAACTAAAATTAGCCACATTAATTTTTAATACCTTTAGTTCCTTTATGAGGAGAGATTTTTGTATCCGCATCCATGACCAAGTTCCAAAACCAATATTCCGGAGCAAGTGAATGTAAACAAATGTTGGATATCCAAAGTTTGCACTTTAGAGAATAAAAGAAAACAAAAGAATAATAGAAGTTAAATTGTAACAATGGTTTCAGAAACTAGTCAGACCACTAACAGGACTCTGAAGAAGTTTTTGTGAACTGGAATGGAGTAGAGATGCAAAATTTCCCATCTTGGCAAACCAAAATTTGGAAAATATTTCTGATGTTCCTTAATGATGTAAGCATTCCTAAACTTGTCTTCATTCAGCAGTAGCACTTGCAGCACTCAGGTCCACAGAAAGATCAAGGGCCTGAAACATAAAACCAAACGAAGTATTGGCTATAATACTTTTGCATATAAACTTTTAAATTGATTCCTCGTTATATGCTCAGAGGATGACATAAGAAACAAAATGTCCAATCATGTTTTAAACCGATAGTAAAATACAAACCAAATGCACCATGCATTGTCTAATGCTCTTCATGATCGTTAGGAATGTACCTTTCCAGTGATCTTACTGTACATTTCAATCACATCATCTACTGTGCTCTGAAAGTGTGTAGTGGCATCATAGCTCTGCAAGGAATAACAAGAGTGGGGTAAGTAGGACAAATTCATCCAGGAACTAACATAAAATGCAAAATAACAATTTTTATGCATTGTTCTGCAGAATCTATTAGCACAGATTCAGAAAACAAAAAGGAGATGCTGGCACTGAAACAATTAAAACGGCATGAAAGTTTGAAATAAACTATAATGGTGGGAAAGATGAGCTTACAGTGGATATGAAGCAATTGTCGGTCTCATGGTCGTTCGACGGTAAATATCTGTCGTACGTATCATAGAATATTTCATCTATAGGACCAAGCAGGTCGATCCCTGGCTTTAGTTCTACCTCAGGATTGTCAGTCTCTGCTTCGGTTGAAACAAAAGCAATGTATTTCCCTTTTGGAGCAACATTATGAGCGTAAGAACAACAAAAGAGGTACCTGAAAGAAAGAAGGGTGAAACTTCGTTTCTCAAATTGTGAGAATCATTATGATATTTCATCAATCAAAGGCACGTGTTTCATTTCAGGGATTTAATTAGAGGTATGCCCCAATTTTTGTTCCAAGCTGTCATCTCTAGATTATTTACTTCTTTTACTCCTCAAAATCTCAAGCTGTTGATAAATCCTGCGACTGCGAAACTCACTTTTGTCAATTATCTCACCAGGAAGGCTTTATTTGATCACAAATGTGCATCAAAACGTGTTCCCACTTTACAAGATTAGATTCCTCAACTTCAAATTTACCTATACATAAACTCATACTACAACTTTACAATATAAGAAAATTTATGCAGAAACCTGTTAAAAAGAAGGAATAGTAAAGAATAGAATGAACGGAGGACCGAAGTTTTTGGCCTTACATATCTGATTTACGACCAAGTTGCTTCTGTGGCAGAATGACCTGGGCTGAGTGAGACTCACTGGTGTCTGGAATAGGATGGCTCATTATGCATATTGCACGAGCAACTCTTCCAACCTTCTTAACCTGCATTGAAGTCGTGAGAGATTAAGGCTATTTTCACAACCACATGAACATTTCAGAAACACCTGAACGAATGGAACTATGGGGGATGTAGTGGAGCTTTATCATGAATGGTTGACAAAAGTTACCTTGTCAGGTAAATACGAAGGATCACAAACAACTTTCTTGCATTTAGCAGTTTCTCCTTCAGAGGTCACGCCAATGGCTTTGCCATCTCCATCAAACTCTACCTAAAACCAAAAATGAATCCTCGATATTTGTATAAGTATGATTCCAACGTTATCATTTGGGTATGGACGGGAGCCCTTCCCAAAATTACAGCTTAAACAGATGGAAATGCTTAGCTTAGCTGACTCTCAAGCTACAACAGCATCATTGGACATTATACCGGGGATTTTTCTGGCAGATTAATGAGATAACCTTGAACGGTTGAAATCTCTTTTAATGAACTTATCTAATGCTTTGGATGTGGTTAGACAGTAGTGTATGCAAGATTATTGTCCAAAGGAGAAACTGTACCAAATGCTTAAAGAGAAAATGTTTTCCATAGAGGAAAGACAGACGAGGTGTTCAGTGGTCTAGGAGTTTTGACAACATAACTTGGTTTGTTTGATTAGTGATCTTGCAAACAAAAGGTAAAACGAGGAAAAGAAAAACTAAGTTAACCTTGTTGTACTCGGATTTACCTTACAATCTGGCTTATTCAGCATGTAGGTTCCGCCATATACTGCACTTAAACGTGCAAACGCCTGAAAAGAATCCCGGGGAACGTCAAATTATTTTCATTGGGCTATTATACTCACCTTGTGGATAAAACGGTACCTGAGGCAATTCTCCCAACCCATACAGTGGGTAGATGTAGGGTGATCCTCCTTGAAAGCGAGCCAAAGATTCTGCATAAAGCTTCAGAAAACAAGTAGAAGAAAGCAAAATGAAAGACAGAAATTCAATATCCAACAACTTCGACTGAGAATGGATGTAAAAATTTTCACTTGGAGACTACTTAGAACTACATAAAATTATCTTCAAGGCAATTTGTTGCAGATGTTTCTCAGTTTATATTGAGATTCAATGGGGCATTGTTGGAAGATTAAAATTCTTAAATAATATAAAGTTAATTAAAGGACTAATTCATCCCGGAGAAACATAAAGGCCAAAAAACTTTTCAAGTTCACCTTCATCTTCTTCACAAAATCCAGAGCTGGTTGATCCAAGTAGCTATCATCAAAGTGAAGTGCCAGGGCATGGCCAATGAAGTCAATCGTATCATCTTCTAGCCCATATCTCCTGTAAGTTAGAATGGACTACATCAGTGCATGAATTAGTTTGAGAGCTATAAATTATAACAGATGTAGCTATCATCTTCTAGTTCTTGGGAAATGCATGCTCCGAATTTTAATTTATGAAACAAAATCCATGTGCAAGGTATATTTTCTGAGCTGAACATAGTTAGCTCTCTTAAAAATATACCAAATGTCTAGTCACTAGGTCGTGGAGCTTAACGTATTGACTAACTTCCACAGACAAGAAAAAAATTCACCGGTGATGATTTCTTGGACAACAATATGAGGTTAGCTCTATGATGCAAGCCGTTTAAAATAAGTTCTTCAGTCAAACCCTTTGAATCAATGGAAATTGTAGTTTTTGCAAGTCAATCCAACTGATATTAGTTTAAACTTAACATCACTAAGCTGAAAGAGATAGAAGAGGTGAGGATCATACGAGATAAGCTCTCTTGCTGTAACTTTGGTCAAATCCAGCCCTTCATGAGACTTTGGATCATCATCTTCATAGTCTTGTACATAAATAAAGAATTTTCTGGCACGACGTTTCTCAAACAGTCCCATCAGTGGTGATTTCAGTGCTTCAACGTCATTCGCTGGAACTTTGTATATCTGAGAAGTTGTGGGATTTGATCAAATTCTCGCAATCTACTTCTGATATGTAAAGACAATAGACGCAAGCTTGTCCTGGCAAAACCATTACTCTCCAACAGAAATCTAAAATTGTTAAATTCCTTCTTACCTTCCCTTTATTATACACAAAACTACCATCAACAGCCTTGAAGTTGAGATATTTGGTAACGTCTGTGTGGATGAGGACACGGACCAAACCGCCATTGGCAATAATGAACTATTAAAACAAATTCAAAGCAGAATGAGAAAGAATCAGAAGCACGTAACGTTAACCTTCATTTGAAGATCCATAATACGAGTATTTTATGGGGTACCTTAGGTATCATATCCACATTATACTCCTTGCTTGACCCCAGGCTCTCTGGAAACTGATCATTTCCCCTGAATCGCTTCCAAAGCTACAGTTGCAAATTGAAATCCGAGTAAACAAGAGAAAAGTGAAATCAGAAGAGCAGAGGAATACAGAAAACTTAGCTAATAAAATAAGTCCAGAATACAACTAGCCATCCGCAGACTTACCTGGTTAAGATTCAGTGAGGATGATTCACCGCCATAGTAGTCATTTCTGTCCATATGCAATACCTATTTCAAAAGAAAGATAAGACTTACGTCATACGTATATGATGTGCCTTGCGCACCAAAGATCAAGAATTCTATTCAATGAAACAAGCCCTTCTGAAAATTGCGTAGATGATAAATCGTAGTAGAAAAGAGTAAGATCATGCACTAAACTAAACACAAAAATAGGTGTCATATACGCAAATACCGGATTGCTTTCAGAAGAAAAATGCCTAATTCAGAGTAATAAAGTTGGTAAGAAAAAGTACTTTGAGGCCATTAACAGAAAGTAGACCACTGAGAATGCATTCCTTGAGACCTGTCCCAAGAACTATGACATCATATTCTTCATCCATCTTGCTATTACCTCAAATCCCAGAACAGAAACAGAGAGAAAGAGATGATTATTGTTTGTGTTTGGATGGAAGGAAAGTGAAGGAACAAATAGTTGAAAGAAACATAAAAGGGAAGTGAAGAGAGAAAACTAGGCTCTTGTATTGAGTCCTCTGGAGCAAGTCTTTAGCGGGAATCAACGATATTAACGGTCAAAAACTTTTAGTCCCATGCCCACGCTAGTTAGAGACGCGTGCAGTTCTCCAAGTAGTATAGTGAAAGTGAATCAAGAGTAATGCTCGGGTGTTTGAGATTCACGTCAAAATGAAAGAGAGCGCGAGACAGGAAAATCACGTGCCCAACTTGGTAGCGAGCGACTAGGACCAATTGATCTTTACCTATTTTCCCGGAAAATTTTAATTTTCAAAAGAGATTTTTACGATTACTCTGAATATTGTTATGATATTTAAAGAAAATTAAATTGTATGGCTGAAACCCAATTGGCAATTTCATCCATATCATTAGTTAATCGTTTCCGTAAACATTTATCTTTTTTCATTCACTTCCCCTCTTTTAAGTTGCATTGAAGTTATTTGGTCATTTGCTTTTCGGTAACAAACATAAAACTCTAACATAATTTAAGCAATTTTAGAAAAAAATTTTAATTTTTAAAATTTTCAAAAAAATTGTAAGTTTCAAATTTTTAAAATTTTTAAATTTAAAATTTTCAAAAAAATTGTAAGTTTCAAAATTTTTAAAAAATTATATTATATTTTGAATAAATAATAACGATGAAACATATGTGTTATGAACATTACACATAGAACATATCCAACTCAGCTCCTAAACATAAACTGAACTACTTAAACCTAATTCAAACAAATAATTTATTATAATTATCTTAAATTATTAGTGTAAGTTAAATTTAATAATTAAAATTAAATTTATGAGTTGAGTTGAGTTACTACGTCAATGATATTTGATTAATCTATATACTCTAATTATAATGTTCCACAATTAGAGTTTCTTAACACCTTATGGAAATCCTTCCTTGAGATCAACTTAGAGCTTTCTTTAGGATCTTTTGTCAAAGTCATTAATTATCCTTTCTAATTAAAAGTCATAGTTCCTTTTTTTAAATTATATAAAATATCATTTAAGGGGAGAGGTGTATATTGTTCCACTTTTGCTGTTCCAATTTTATTTTAACTTATCTCATTCACATATTTATATAAATCTCATATAAATGTATGGATGAGATAAGTTAGAATAACATTAGAATAGCAAAAATGGAACAGGTGATCTGATCCCCATTCAAGATACCTAACTATTACGACCATATCACACCCTCCCAACTAAATAACTAGTAGTAAATTCTATGTCTTGAAATGCCTAAGAAAGGTTTAGACAAAGTTGATGACATTCTAATTTAAGACTGCCTCTTATAATAATCTTGAACTTCCTCATTTCTTATTTCCTTTTTTTTTTTTAATTTCCTAGGAAACATTTATGCATGCTGAAGTGTTTTAAGACTATAGCTTAACGGTCAATTCCAATTCACATTTGAGTCTATTTAATAAAGATTCCACTAGGTAGGATTCTAATAGGTGGACGTTTGTCACAAGCCTAGTAAAGTTGGTTCAAGTCCGTGCCTCACTTCTTTCCGTTCATGTGCTTTTCCTTTATGGGCTCCTTACCTAAAATAAAATAGACAAATTTTGGTAGCTTATACCAACTAAAAAAGGTCAAAAATAAAATGAAAAGGAAAACTATACCCCACTACTCTACATCCAAATACTATATGTATTTGGAGCTACTACTTAATTTAGAATACCTATGAAGAAAATCATGATATGTGCATCTTAAACTATACCCCACTACTCTACATCCAAATACTATATGTATTTGGAGCTACTACTTAATTTAGAATACCTATGAAGA
>JAOQMQ010000195.1:27410128-27420944 GCA_027563845.1 Erythroxylum subrotundum | reverse complement strand
GATGATGATGATGAGTTTAATAATATAATTAAGAATAAAAATTGCTTATGTGGGGGAGGGGTATAAATAGTAACCACTAGATTGGAATAAAAACTTGATACTCACCCCCTTTGGAGGGTTTAGTAGATTCCCAAATTTAATGGAATAAATCAATTCCCTTGGAATTGAAAACCCCAAAACAAACACTATTTTTTACAATTATTCCATTCCTTCATTCCCAAATTCTCAAACCAAACGCCCCCTAAGTGAATTAAGTGCATTCCTTGTCCACCTTTTAAAGTATAATATTATTATCTTTCTTTGTTCTTTTAATATATTCTTGCATTATCTTTAGTGATGTTATAGTATTGTTCTCCTTATGAAAGCATTAATGAGGTATTTATTTAGTTGGCAAACGAAATTAAGAGAAATGTGTTGGATTTCGGGTAACAAATAATAATTATAAATTAGCAACACTAATATCCTTAATCAATCAAAACAAAATTTTATAGTTTTGAAGCATATATAAAGAATAAAATTAGAGGAATACGTTTTTCAAATAAAAAGAAGAAGAAGAGAGGAATACTTCTTAAATGTAGAAATTGATTAGAAGTCATAATTTTTCAATAGATTTCTACAAAACAAAAATCAACATATTGAACTAGGATTCTTAGAATCCTATTAACTAAAATTAAGAGAGATTAATGCTTTATCCAACTTTTAGAATGTAATATTTTAATATTTTTTTATTTGTAATATATTATTACTATGAATGGCATTAATGAGGTATATGGTAAGAGAAATGTGTTGGATTTCAGGCAATAAACAATAATTATAACATCAATATGCTTCAATCAGTTAAAACAAAACTTTATACTTTTGAAGCATGTATAAATAACAAGATTAGAGGAATACCTCTTAAAGGTGATAGAAATTGATTAAAAATCATAATTTTTCAATAGATTTCTTTAACACAAGAATCAACATAATACGGAAAAAACGAGGGCGCTTTGAATTCTATTCACATAAATTAATGCCTTATCCACATTTTAAAGTATAATATTATATATGTTTTTGTTTGCAATATATTCTTGCTATGAAAGGCATTAATGAGGTATATATTAATTAGTTGACAAAAGAAATTAAGAGAAATGTGTTGGGTTTTGGACAACAAGTAATAATAATAAATTAACAATATTAATACTTCTCGATCAATCAAAACAAAATTATATAGTTTGAAGTATGTATAAATAATAAGATTAGAGGATTACTTCCTAAAGGTGTCAGAAATTAATTAAAGGCATGAATAAACCCAATGGAGAAGAAAACTAGGACTCTTTAGAAATTAATTAAAGACATGAATAAACCCAATGGAGAAGAAAACTAGGACTCTTTAAATCCTATTCACCAATCTCTTCTATATACCACCATACAAACCTAACTTGTTCATAAGTTAGAATACATCAATTAGATTAAAATACATATTGTGGCTGGCTACAGACCTAATAGGTATACTTAACAAGATTGACAAATGGACCCAAAGGTGATATTACATTTATTAATATAATGTCCATCTTATAAATCACCTAAATGTCACATCCACATAATTAAAATGTTAATTATCATAAAATTATATTAGTCCACATTAATTAATTCAACATTCTCCCACTTGGACGATACCGTAATACTTCCACAATAATTTGTATAACCAAACTAACCATACACAACCAGTACACTGATAAGATGTATGGGTTGTAAATAATTAAGTTCTTCTAATATGAAAGTATGATGGTAACATCATTATGGATTCAGTATAATGAATATTATCAATTTGTTACTCATTAGAAATCTAGAGTTATAAAATTTCATAAATAGTAATAAAACATCCATAATATGCATGTTACACAAAATCCAAACAATCTTCTTAAAACATATATAGAATGAAAAATTACATTATATTAAAGAAAACTAGGCTCTTAGTAGTTTTATATGAGAGATATATTTATGAAACACACAGATAGGTAAATCTTTAATTAGTGGGTTTGCCAATGTGTTATTCTTAGGCGTGTGCTCGATAGTAATGAGAGACTCTATAACTTTTTATTTAATGAAGTAGAAATTAATGTTAAAATGCTTAGAGTGAGAAGTGCTTCTAATGTTTAGAGAGAAAGATTCAGTTGTGTGTTACGATCTAAACAAAGCAATATAAATTAAATTCTATCTAGACCAGCTAGAGGCAAGCTTACCCCGTTGACAAGTAATATAAAACGGTAAGAACCAGATATCGTACCTAAGGGATTCCAACATGCAAGACAATTAAATTAGACGGTGTAAAATTACTCAGACGATATAGAATTGATTGATTTGAAAATAAAACAAAATAAGCAAATCAAGGAAATATGCAAGATGAAAAGTATGAATTAAAAACGACTAGACTTAATCAAATAATAGAAATTGGCCAATAGAAACCACACTCTAAAACCTTATGAGCTGTCCTAGATGCATCATAATGTCCCCCAGCCTCTCTAGAATGACAATGATGTAACACAGAGAACATTTCCTCTTCAGGAATGCAGCGCCTAACAATACCATCCACACAAATCTTGTAAAGCAAAGGATCGTCCCAAAGATAGTATCTTACCTCAGACAATTTTTTTTTCTTTTGAGCATAAGAAAAATAAGGGGGATAGATATTAATAGCAAGGTAGTTTACATAGTCTGCAAACCAAGAAGTGACATGTCCTTTGTTGTACTCTCCATGGCAGCTTCATCTAACCTTGACAAGTGATGAGCGACAAAATTCTCGGCTCCCTTCTTATCCCTCAGCTTAATGTCAAATTCCTGCAAAAGTAACACCTACGAATTAGTCTTGGTTCAGCGTCGAGTTTTGTCATCAAGTATTTCAAGGATGCATGATCAGTATACACAATCACTTTAGACAAAACCAAATATGAGCAAAACTTGTCAAAAGAGAACACAACTGCTAACATCTCTTTTTTGTGGTGGTGTAATGGCGTTATGCGCTGTTCAATGTCCTACTTGCATAAAAAGTGGGATGAAAGGTCTTACCTCATCTTTGGCCTAAAACAACACCCACTACATAATCACTTACATCACACATTAATTCAAAAGGAAGAGATTAGTCAGGAGATATAAGAATAGGTACAGTTACAAGCATATCCTTTAACAATTGAAAAGATGTCAAACATTTATTGTCGAAAGTAAACACATCATCTTTTTCAAGCAACTCAATCAAAGGTCTAGGAATCTTAGAAAAATCCTTATAAATCTACGATAAAAACCAGCATGGCCTAAGAAACTTCTAATGGATCTAAAATTGTTTGGTGGTGGAAGTTTCTTAATGACATCAATTTTTGCTGGGTTTACCTCTATACCCTTGCTAGAAATCTTGTGACCTAAAACAATGCACGCCTGTATCATAAAATGACATTTTTCCCAATTAAGCATTAAATGGGTCTCTTCATATCTAATCAAGACTTTCTCTAAGTTATCCAAGCATGCGTAAAATGAAGTACCAAACACAGAGAAGTCATCCATGAAAATTTCAATGCAAGATTAAAGCATATCAGAAAAAATAGCCATCATACATCTTTGAAATGTAGCTGGAGCATTGCATAACCCAAATGGCATGCGTCTATATGAAAATGTACCATAAGGACATGTAAAAGTTGTTTTCTCCTGATCTTCCGGGGCTACCGGAATCTGCAAATATCCACTATATCCATCTAAGGCACAATAGAAGTCATGTCCAGCTAATTTCTCAATCATCTGATCAATGAAAGGTAAAGAAAAGTGATCTTTCCTGGTGGCATCATTCAACTTCCTATAATCTATGCACATTCTCCACCTAGTTACCTTCCTAGTGACTATTAATTTATTTTTCTTATTTTCAACCACAGTGGTGCCTCTTTTCTTTGGCACCACTTGCATAGGACTATCCCAGCAAGAATCAGAAATAGGGTAGATAATACCTGCATTTAGAAGCTTCACTACCTCATCTTTCACTACCTCTTTCATGTGTGGGTTAAGTCTCCTCAGGGGCTACATTATCGCCTTGCTTCCATCCTCCATGAAAATGTGGTACGTGCAAAAGGAAGGGTTTATACCCTTGATATCTGTAATGGAGCACCCAATGGCCTTTTTGTGGTCCTGCAGTAGCCTTAACAACTACTCCTCCATAGCACTTGACAAACAAGAAGAAATGATAACTGGTAAGTGCTCAGGTGGGTTAAGATAAACATACTTCAAATGACTCGGAAGAGGTTTAAGGTCAAGAGAAGGGGGCTCTTCAATTGAAGGCTTCGAAAATAGCTTGGCTGGACATTAGAGAGGCTCGTATGCTCTATAATGTGTCCAATACTCCTTCTCCAACTTAACTCCAATATCCTCCAACTCTTCTTACAATTCTTCCCCTAACCCTTCGATCATTCCTTGCGCTCCCCCTTCCAACAAACCTGCACAAATAATAGAAGAATCATCAGCATTAAAAGAATAAATGCCAATAAAATGGAAAGAGTCAAGATTAGAAGGATGCTTCATAGCATTGAACACATCAAACACTAGTTCATCTGGAAGTCTCAAGATGAGCTTTTCACGTTGCACATCAATGATGGTCCGTGCAGTGGCTATGAAAGGTCTCCCAAGAACGATGTGGATGTTTATTTCCTCCTCCATGTTAAGGATTAAGAAATCCACCGGGAATATGAACTTCTCGACCTTGACCAATACATCCTCAATGATTCCCCTCGGATAAATGATGGACCTATCCGCCAATTGAAGCGAAATAGTAGTGGGTTTGGGCTCCACTAATCCTAACTTCCTGAAAACAGAAAAAGGCATTAAGTTAATGCTCGCACCCAAATCCATTAAAGCCCTATCTATATGTAAATCACCAATAACACAAGGAATAGTAAAACTCCCTAGATCTTTAAGCTTCGGTGGCACTATTTTCGACAATATGGCTGAATACTCCTCATTCAGCTTCACCGTGGCATACTCCTTAAGCCTCCTCTTATTAGACAAAATTTCTTTAAAAAACTTAGCATAAGAAGCCATCTGCACTATGGCCTCAATAAAAGGAATGTTTACATGCAATTTTTTAAATATCTCAAGAAAATGACCAAACTGCTTATCTAATTGCGTACCTTTCAACCTTTAAGGATAAGGAATCCGAGATCTTACCGGATGTGTGATGGGGTCAGCAAATAACCTTGGATGATCATTCTTTGCAGCTGGTGCTTCCTTAGCCTCCTTGTTACTCTCCCGACTCTCTTCTTCTTCACCCTTTTCCACTTCTTTATCCTTTTGCTTCTCCTTAACTTCCTCAAGCTGTTTGCCACTCCTTAATAAAATTGCCTTTGCATGTTCTCTCGGGTTGGCCTCAGTAGTGCTAGGCAGTGAACCTGAAGGTCTTTCCTTTAACAAACTTGCAATTTGGCTCATCTGATTCTCCAAATTTCTGATATAAGATTCTTGATTCTGCATCCTAACCTCAATGGTGGAGATGTATTTCGAGAGTAGCTCTTTGATATTAGATTTCTATGGTGGCGCAGGATTAGGAGCCTTGAAACTTGGAGGTGGCTGTCTCTGAGCATTGGATGACTGTGGTTGTGCCATCTGATCGTTCCACCAAAAGAAGTTTGGATGATTCCTCCACCTTAGGTTGTAGCTGTTAGAATATGGATCCCCTCTCTGTCTGTTATAATTGCCCACATAATGGGCCTCTTTTGTCTCTTGAGCAAAAGGATTCCCAACTTGACACTCAGAAGATGCATGGGAATCTCCACCATAATGCTCGCATATAACACAACTCCTCAATAAAGAACTAACTCCTCCTCTCACATTATGCATTAAAATATCTAACTTCTTCGTCAAAACATCCATCTGAGTAGATAAAGCCACTGTATTGTCTACTACACAAGCTCCTGTAGGTCATCTGGGATGCCTTTTTGTGTGATACTGAAAGCTGCTAGTGGCCATCTCATCAATCAACCTGTAGGCCTGATCTGGCGTCTTTCTCATTAAACTACCTCCTGCTGCAGCATCTATAGTACTCCTGGTGGATGCGGTCATTCTTGTATAAAAAGTATTGACCTGCTGCTATGTGGAGAACCCATGACTAGGACACTGTGTCAACATATCTCGAAATCGCTCCCATGCTTCATATAAACATTCATTTTCATATTGGGTGAAGGCAGTGATCTCATTCTTCATCTTTGCAACCTTGGCAGGAGGGAAACATTTAGCCAGAAATAATCTCATCATCTTATCCTATGTAGTAATCGATCCTAACTGCAAACTAGCTAACCATACTCTGGCCTTATCCCCTTAAAGAAAACGGGAATAACCTTAATCTCACTGCATCTTCCGACACTCCATTCTGCTTGAACAAATCACAAATATCCAGAAAGGTCTCCAAATGAGTGTTCGGATCCTCTAAAGGCAATCCTCTAAATTGAGATGCTCTCACTATGGATGAAATGTTGTGAGGAAGCTCCAAACTCGCAGCTGTGATCGTTGGCCTTATGATGGGTGGCATGGGTCTATTGTTGTGCCCCATAGTCAAATACATCATATTCAACTCCCTGCTCTCTTCATGATGTGGCATCAACCCCTCCTCGTGCTGTTCCATCTCTGCAAACTGCTCTTCTATAATCCTTTCTTCTGTGTTACTATTCTAAGGCAATCTGGTTTCCTTGCGTAACCTGCGAGGAGTTTTTTCAATCTCAGTATCTAGTAGCAAATTCTTAGGCTTTTGTGTTAGACACTGTTCCTGGAGAAAAAGATATTGGACCTCGTTCCCGGAGCCTAACTATCCAGAGTCAAAAAGCATAAGCGGGTTTCCTTATAGGGTTATTTCCATGAACCCTCACTTCCTTTCCATCAATATTTTTGAATTCAACACCAAAGGCTATCAATTCTTTTTTTAAAGGTAGAAAAATGTGTCAAGAATCCATTGCTTCAAGAATCAATTCATTTGGAGGTCGGATGATGAAGTTATGGCCAAAAGAATCTAACATGTTTATGTCCTTATTCATTTTGTACTTGCCTTGGCGCAATTACTATAACTTTTACTACAGATGTCGGATTGATGTTGTTTTTAGGCGGTTTGAAAGAGAACTTCTAGATCTACAACTTTTGTGAAGACTCCAAAGTGCAATTCTATCATTTGGACAAAGCACAAACCGTGTGAATATACACGGTTAGACCATGTAACTTTCGGGTCTGGCAGTTTTTCAGCATCAGGAATACACGGCTAGTGTGAATATACACGGCCTGATCGTGTAACCTTCGGGTTTAACAAAAATTTTCACCCTCCAAAACCCCTCTAATGGATCTTAAATCCATTCTAACATCCCCTTTTCTCATAATCTCCTCAAGTTCACCTCTTCTAGTGCAAAACCACTTCATTCACTATAGTTGTTCGGTATACACATCCTCTACAACATCCTAACTTGTAATGATCATAACTCTCAACTCCGATATCCAAAAATCACATACTTTATACCGTTGGAAAGCTAAGAGGATAAAATAAAACTTTCATGAAGAACTTTGGCTAATTCTACCCAGATTGATGCAGTTTTTCCTTTGAGTTCAGAACACAATTTCTTCACCTATAAAAGCTTGCAAAATGCAATATCTCTTCATATCACTTCAACTACTGAGTACTTTTTGTTAAACTCGTGACTCTCACATCAATGATTCATCACATACAATCTTTACAACTCTAATATGCTATTCTAATACTAGCAACAAATTACAATCTCAATAAGGAGAATATGTACATCCATCATACTCAAACTTTAAAATAACATAGTCATACAAAAAGGAACTTCTTAAGTTCTCATTCTCATTTCTAAACATAATGAATGTTTGAACAAGCTTTACTTACATATCATACAAAATACCAAAGGATGCTTATGTTTGATATGCCTATAAAGCTATCCAAATTAGTCACTAACTTAGTACAAAAGATTCCTAGCTATCTTGGAGTTTCTGAATGCCTTGCAAGGATCACTATTCTTCTCGGTCTGCACTTGAGGAGGGAAAATTTTGGGTTGAGCTACACAGCTCAGTGGCTAATATATTTATAGCCATTGGCAACGAGCCACACAATCAAACATATATAAATATCCATATAGGCATGCATGTTTTGTCTTAATCCAGCAATGAAATCTCAACATTCATAATTCCGATACCCATCTCATAATTCAATACATCATCACATAGAATATATTGGATGTAATTTACATCAAAGCATAACACTCAAAATTTCATCATAACTTAACACATCAAAATGTAAATGCACAAACAATTGGCTCGAGGGTTCCGTGAAACATAACAGAGAAACCGAAGTTTACTCCGTGAACGAAGCGAGTCCACTTTTCAGATCTCGTGGGCCACAAGTGGGCAGCCGGGAGAAGGCTTTATATCGACGTGCACGTGACTACGAAACGATTCCACTCTTGCCCAAACACAATCAACTTTCATGCTCAATTCAATCATTCACAATTTCATATTCTCATACTTTTTCTTTATACAAAATGACATGACACAATTCAATGGCATAATATGATCATACTCACAATTTAACCATATCAAAATGCCATACATCTTTCAATGCATAACATAACATAAAACACATCATAGCAATTCACAATTTATCAATTCAAGCATATACATACACATATATGCACATCGCCCATTTACACAATAACCATAAATATTTTACCCACCTTATAACTCTTGAAAATCCAAACTCAATTTAGCCCTTCCTCTTGCTCTTGGGTAGGTTGTTCTTGATTTCCTATCACAACCAAAATTCTCATGGAATTCCAATTCAAATGGAAATCCCCCAAATTTTCATAATCATAACAAAATGAAATTAACACAAATCAAGCTCAACCTTAACCTACCCATAGTCCATCTAGGTTAGAAAACCCAAAACCTAGCTTAGAAACCATAAAATCAAATGGGTTCCTTTAAACCATCTTCTTCCAACACAAAACCGCTTTCTCTCTCTAAAATTTCTACACAACCCATTTTTTCAATAAAGCAAGAAGAAAAGATGAAGAACTTACCTTAAGAAGCTTGATTCTTTCTTCTTCCCAAGATTTTCTTCTTCCTTTCCCTTCTTTCTCCACGATTTTTCTCTCTTTTCTTCTTCTTTCACGTTTTCCCTCTCTCATCTCTTAGCTTCCATGACACCTTTCTCCCTTCTTCTAATTTTAAGACACAATTTAGCTTATTCTTCCAATTATACCTCTCACTTGCTTAGACTTTCCCATTTTGCCCCTTCTTTTGTCTTTTATGTCTCTAACCCTTTAATCCACTTAACACCACATTAATTCTAACTAAGTCCCAATCTTTCGATCAAATTTTCAATCTTTATTCATACCTACTAAATCAATGACTAAATTCTAAAAAATAAATAATTAAATAAGCAAACAAATAAAAATAAATACTTAAACAATTAATAAGAAATTTAGAAAAAAAATCAGGATCCAACATTTTGACCACGAGTGAGAATAATCAAAATGGAACAAATAAAAAGCAAATAATAACAGAGCTAAGAATGGAACATAAAACACACCGAAGTAAAACAATCAAGCAAACAACTAAAATACGCAAATAAACAACGAAGCAAGAATTAAATCTGAGACAATTAATACCGTCTAATCTATTGACTCACAATAAGGAATATCCATGGCAACTGCGCCAAAAACTTGTTACAGTCTAAACAAAGCAATATAAATTAATTCTATGTAGACCAGCTAGAGGCAAGCGTACCCCGTCGACAAGCAATATAAAATGGTAAGAATCGAATATCGTACCCAAGGGATTCCAACATGCAAGACAATTAAATTAGACGATGTAAAATTACTCAGATGATAAAAAATTGATTGGTTTGAAAATAAAACAAAATAAGCGAATCAAGGAAATATGAAAGATGCAAAGTATGAACTAAAAATGACTGGACTTAATCAATTAACAAAAATTGGCTAAGGTATCAGATTTTAATTGGATTGGACACTAAAAATTGTAACGGTAGATTGATCTAGGAATTACTTCACTTAAGCAAGTCGAACCCAATGTTCATAGGAATTCCTTTCTCTTCTAAATCCGAGTTACCCACATAGTTCATAGATAATTCGGAATAAAAGGCATTTAATACAAGAAGCCTAAAATTAAGTTCGTTGGTCTTAGGTATCCTCATATAAGATCCTAAGGTTGGTCTACAGTTTAGTCTCAAGTACGTTGCTTAATTGATTTTCCTACAAATTAAATCTCATTGGTTATGGTATTCAATCATTTAAGGCCTTAATCTAGGTGATCAATCTAAATTAGGCTAAATATGCATTCAATCAAGCAAAAACCAATACCACAAAAATTGTCTTAATCTAATATCAATCCTAACCTTAACCAAAAACAATCTTACTTATACATATCCATCAATGTAACACAAATCATAGTCATAGTATATAATTACATTAAGTAAATCCACAAAATTAAAACAAATAAGCAATAAAAATAAATTAAATCTAGCAAAACCGTAGCTGTTGGGAATGAAAAGCTTCGGCCACGTTGTTGTCTTCTTTGGACGCTTGCGTCAATGGAGACTGCCTATGTTGTTGGAGGCTTGCATTGCTGTGTTGTTGGAGGGTTGCGTCCATAAGTTTAGTGAAGGCTGATGTGACAAATAAATAGTTGCGGTCCACTCCTATTCACGCACGATTCTCTTCATTCCTCTCTTGCTTTTGTTTTACTGTAACTCTACTCTCCTTTCTTCCCTGTTCATTGACGTGACTAATAAACA
>JAOQMQ010000195.1:27391058-27405231 GCA_027563845.1 Erythroxylum subrotundum | reverse complement strand
CATAATATTTAGTAATTCAAGAGTTCAACTAATTGTCTTTAGTGGAATGACATTTGGTTAATAAGCTGGAATTAATTATAATGAGATTAAATTAATTCCGGAGTTATTGGAGCTTGAATTATATAAGTCTAATTAGATTCCCCATTTGGCTCTAGAAAGGTTATCAAGCAAAGTAAGAAATATAAATAGGGGTTTTAAAGCCTATAATTGAATGTTGGGCTTCCTTTAATTAATTGCTAATTAGAAGCCCAAATGAACATTTTATATTGGGCTTGACTTTGGTTTGATTTCATTAATTAGATTAATTAAATTGAAACAAAGTTATTAAAGAAAAAGGAGGGCATATTTTGTTTTTTTATAGCTAAATGTGTAGCTGCACATTTAACATTGAATTGCTAAATTAAAGATAGTCTTTATCATGCTTTATCATTATTAAATGGAGTAATGATCTTATCATTAAATGGTTTAATGGTTATCTTTTAATGATGACATGTAACCTTTTAGCATTCATTTGATTAAAGAAAGGAAAAGGTGCATTTGATGTACTCTCTCTTCCTTCTTTGATATCATAATCGAAAATGAGAGGGTCTCATTTAGGTTATTGGTCTTTTCATATGGCCATCTTGAAACAAATGAGAAGAGTCTCATTTATTGGCTTCTTTATGATTGATTAAAGAATGAAGTGATGCATTGGATGCATATGACTTTTTTCTTTCATGTTAACCGAAATTCAAAGAGAGTGTGAAGAAGTTATTCTTACATTTTTGACTCACTCTCTCCTCTCATGCATGCATATCCGAAACTTGAATGAGAGGAGTCTCATTTTTTGGCTTCTTTCATCTAAGAAAAATCTCCTCAAAATATTTCTTCTCCTTTCCCACCAAAGGATCTTGTTAACCAAGTTGTCCAAGAAGAACAAGTGGTAGATCGAATTAGTCGAGGATACAACAACAAGGAGAGGATACATTGACAAAGGAAAGGATACAAAATCGAGGAGTCAAAGCTATAGCAAGGATTCGGAGAAGATTAGCAAGGAGTCGGTACAATTTCCATTTTGTTCTTATGTTAATTATTTTCCTTATACCGTATCATGTATGGCTTGGTATGATGATTTTGGTTATTATGTTGTTTCCGCTACGTTTTGATTTTGGAAAAGTTTTGAATTTATCCAAATGTTGTATGCTTTTGTTTTTGATCCCACAACATCAATATGATAATAACGTGAAATAAATATATAAAATATTAGTATAAGTCCTACAAATATTATATATGTATGGCAAGTCATTATAATGTTAACATAATATTAGACGTCATGTTAATATTTTTAATCAATTTATTACACTATTATATATTTTCAATGCAGTCAATAATTTATCTGGTCCATCTAAACAGAATGTTTCCTGCATTAAAGTATCAAGAAAACTCATATAAACAAAAGATTTACCACCATTAGGAAATTTCATGGCATCATAAATATTGAATTTAATCACATCACTATCAAACTCCATAGTTAAAGACCCATCATAGACATCAATTTTTGTTATAAAAGTTTTCAAAAATGGTCTTCCCAATAAAATTAGGACTGAAGTGGATACATCTTCATTACCCATCTGTAAGACATAAAAATCAGGAGGAAAAATCAACTTGAATTAGGACATCCTCAAGAACACCCTTAGGATAGGCATTAGATCGATCAGTAAGTTGGATTATGACAACAGTTTCTTTCAGAGGCCCCATATTCAAAGATTTATAAATAGATTGAGGCATAACATTAATCGATGCACCTAAATCTGACAATGCTTTCTCAATTTTCAGATTACCTATTTTACAAGGGATTGTGAACATACCTGGATCTGGACACTTAGAAGGTAACTTCTTTTGAAGCACAGCAAAAACATTCTCACCCAATCGCACCTTTTCATTGCCACTTAACTTTCTCTTTGAGGTACAGAGTTCCTTAAGAAATTTAGCATAATGAGGAATTTGTTTAATAGCATCAAGTAAAGGAATATTGACCCGTACCTTGCAAAAAATTTCCATAATTTCTTTCTCTTGCTCCTCCTTCTTCTGCTTGGCAAAACGACTAGGGAAAGGAGGTTGTACATTGAACTTAGGAGTGACAATGCAAGAATCACCCTCCTTTTTCTTTTGTTACTACTTTGGAACTTCTTTCTCTACTTCTTCTTTAACCTCTTTCTTAGAAACCTTTGGGGTAGGTTCCTTTAACTCTTTACCACTTCAAAGTGTGATAGCACAAGCACTCTTCTTTGGATTCGTCTCAAGTTTAAAAGGGAGCTTTCCTGAATTTTATGCCTCTAACCTATTGATGGCAATCGTCATTTAGCTTATTTGAGTCTCAAGATTCTGTATGTTGGCTTGCATATCTTGCTGAAATTTCATGGATTCTGTTGAAAGTTCACAGTATTCGTGGCCAATGTCTTGAGTATGTCCTCCAAGGAATTATTTTCACCAGAACTTTGTCCCATTTGTTGTTGTTGTCTAGGCACATAAGGCTGTTTATATAGCTGAAAATTAGAACTTACTTGTTGTCCCTGATTGTTGCCATAACGGAGATTTGGATGATCTCACCTATAACATCTCGTTCCCATGTTAAGAGTTAGAACCCAAAAATACGGTACATATGAGAACAATGAGAGATTAAAAAAAATGCATTTTTCATGCTTATGCATAATGTTAGAATACACGCATGTGAATTTGAATTTTTGCACACATTAAAATGATTATACATGCATTCATTGACATTCCGGGTATAATTGAATTGTAAAAGTGTTATTATTGAGAATTGTGGTTTATTTGTATTGACAACCGAATTGGAGAGTGTGTTTTTGGATTTAGAGTTTTTAGGGGATTTTAGGAAAAATTTCCTAAATTGTTGGATATTACTGGCCTAGGAAAAATGCCAAGTGGCAAATAAATTGATGAATAGAAATAGAAATGAGAGTCAAATGATAGTGGAAAGTTGTATGGGTGACTTTGGGATTTTTGACAAAAGTAAAAAAAATAAAAAAAAATTAGAGTCAATTGGAGTAAAATTTGGAGATGATTGGACTAGTTTAATAAGAGAAAGTAGTTTAAAGCATTAGGAATTGGACCAATGGATAAGTGACATGTGTCACTTGTCTTGATTAAGTTGTACTATACAATTTCATTTGAAAGACCCAGTTACTGTGTGGATCTTGTTTCTTCTTCGAGATTTTTCTTTATCTTCTTGAAGCTTAATTCTTTCAGAAAAATCTCTCACCCTCACAAAGAAAGTTTTGCTCTCACTTTTCACTCACCATCTCTTTTTGTTATCTTCTTCACTATAGCTGAAATACCTAACCCTACAACTCTCGACTGTTGATGATCGGGTGTTATTGGTTCACGTGATCTCGAAGGTTTTGGAGCTTTAGACAAGTAAGCATTTTGTGGTTTTTCATTATTGTATAAGATGAAACATGCATCATATTAGTTATACGTTGAAGTTATAAAATGAAAATGTACATGTGCTGAAACGTGAGTGAAAAACCAGAGTATGCAACATGTGTTGATTTTTCAGATTTGAGGATAAATATGATATAAGATAGTGTTGAAAGGATTTTTGAGTTAGAAATATCGATGAAAATATGAATAAAAAGAGTGCAGAAATTTTTGGAGATATGAAAGATGTATGCTCTGTTTTTGTTACTATTGATATACGTGCATATTGGTCTTCATTGTTGTTCACGCAAATTTTTGGGTGTTAATACAGATAAAAAAATAAGTTTGGTGATAAGAAATAGGTGTAAGGTGATGTCTGGATATGAGAAAGAATGATTAAATGGATTGTTATAGAAGAAAATAAAAATGCAGAAAAATGTGAAGAATGTACGTGAATGTGATTCGATTTTTATTGTTTATGTTTTAATCTGGATTTTGGATTTGTTTGTGGATGGTTTGAGTTGAATGGAAGTTGAAAATGGGATTTAGTTAAGTTAGAGATGTTGGTTTGAGTAAGGGAAAAGAAAGGAAAAAGAAGAAGAAATTGTAGTATCGGAAGGGAAGGAAAAAAAAGCACGATCTTGTAGACTTTGTAAAAGGATTTGGAAAAAATTCTCTTTAGTCGCTGTAATCTCACGATCGTGCGGAAGCACGATCATGATTTTCCACATGGAACATAATCATGACTTTGAAGGTTTATAAAAAAGAGACAGTTTCGAACATCCTTCAGTATTCTGGCTATATCTCTTTCTTCCGACCTCCAAATGACATGGGATTTGAACCATTGGACTCGTAAAATATTAATCTACATCTCCACCAAAAATCTTAGCTATCTGAAATCAATTGGGAGAGAATGAGTGATAAAATGATATTAGGTGTGCAAGGTCGTGCGTTAAGGTTGCACGGCCGTGACTTTTATTTATTGGTGTGCACGACGCGTGCGTTATGGTTGCACGCCCGTGACTCTGGTAATTTGGAGTGCACGACCGTGACTTAATTTTAGTTAGGTTTTAAAGTGCACGATCGTGCACCCGAGAGCTTTTTGCTCATTGAACATCCTTTTTTCTTTTGCCTATAACTTCTTCTCTACTAATCCAAATACAATGACTGTTGATTTGGAGTCAATTAGAGACATAGAGCTACAAAGTTTAAGAAGAAATCAAATTTTAATTCAGTCTCTAAGAATTTCAATATTTGGATGGAATTTGAGTACAGGGCACTGTTCCAGTATAAGAATAGTTTGAAAATATTTGGGGTATAACTTTCAGATTACTAAACCAAATTGAATGATCTTGGTGTAATTAGAAACTTAAGACAATGGGGCACATGTTTCTAGAAGAAAGTGTGGACAAATTACTTCATTTTCCTTGTCAAAAAATTCATGAAAAATAGACCCGAAGGTCTGAAATTTTGGAGATGTTATAAGAAGAAATGAGAGTTTGGATAATGTTTGATGTTGTAACGTTGGAATAACATAGTGAATGAATTGTTGGAATTAAGTTACCAAAGACATGAGTTTAATGGGAATAAAGGATATTCATATGATTGTAGTTGTGATTCAAAGGAGAGAAATAATGTGTATCAAGTTAAAGTGAATGAGAATTTGATATTATGAGAGCAAATAATGCTAAAAATGAAATGACGAGTAATTGAGTTATAAAATGAGAATGTGGATAAAATGTGAAATTTGATAATATAAGAATGTGGATAAAATGTGAAATTTGATAATAGACCTGGGATTGTCATGAACATGCATTGTACATATTCCATATACACATTTGTGCATAAAGGAATATTTATAATTATGCAATTAATAATGTGTGTGCAACGTGCGTATTGCATAATTTTGATGTCCAGGATAAGCATTCACATTCAGATGTTTCCAAATCATGGAAGCTAATGCTAATCTGGAGCGTACTGTGAGTCGACCTAGATGGTCTCATTCATTGTTTGTTATATTTTAAATTTCTGCTTTGAATTGATATTGATATAATTATTATGCAATGTGAATGTGATTGATGTGAGATTGATTGTTTGATTTCAGACATTGAAGGTCCGAAGTTCTTGATGTATGAATGTGAGATTTAAAGTGCTCCTTGTATGTGAATGTGGCGAAAAAAATGATTCTCAACTTAAATGTTAAATGCTAAACTTAGGTCCGATGAAATGTGTAAATTGAAAGAAAGTGACTGATTGAGCATATTTGATTGATGCATTCCATTACATGAACGCATGAAAGATAAAGGCAGTTGTGACCGGAGTTGTTAGTGGAAAAAAAAAGAAGAGCTTAAAGCTCAATATGTGATAAGAGCCTCAGGCTTAGTTGTGAATGTACCCGGTATCCACTAAGGGATATGGGACATTATTTGATATAGCTCGGTATCTACAAGAGATATGGGCCAGCCTGGTATCCACTAAGAGATATAGGCTAGTGAAAAAGGCACTCGATCAAAACAAAGTCATAAATTGAATGTGAGTCTCATAAGCATTGCATATGCATGCGATATATATGATTTAAATAGTTTGAATGATTTCTGAATGTGAAATATGTCTGAAGTGAATCTAAAATGAATGTGATTTGTATGAATTGTATGTGTATGTGATTGAGTGAGCCATCAAGGATGGTCACTCACTAAGTTCACAAAACTCACCCAAAATTTGCAATATTTTTTCAGGCTCAGAATAGTTACCCTGTTGGGCAAACGATAGTATAGCCACTGCATTAAAGTAAGAGGTAGAGGTCGGGATCAGTTTGCATCTGCATTTGTTTTTCTTATTTTTGTATCAAAATGTGTATTCTGCAATTTCTGTACAATGTGTATTTGAACATTCCTGCTTTGTAATAACTTTCCAAATTGGAAATGTTTGTAAATGACTTTGTAGTGTAATAACATTATGTTTATAAGTGTTTTGAATTTGAAATGGGCCCAAGTGACTAGTGTAACTCCGATGAGTTGTTTAATGATTGTAATGCTGTGATTGAAAACGTTTATGAATAAAAGTGGGCCCGATTTGATTATTGATTTCCGCATACGCTTGTGCTATTTGTGAAAAAATTGTACTGAGTTTTGAGTGTTGGACTGTTCTAGCATGCCACCCTTGCGGGGTATGTACTCAGACATCACTCAGGATGCCGGGTACGTGTCTTGCAAGAGTGGGGTGCTACATCACCAACTCGGATTATATGTATTTGAAAACGAGTCATACTTCCTTTGAGGTAGTCCCAAATAACCACCCATTGCCTTGGCTTCTTCAACTTGGTCTTCTTGTAGAGTGGGACACATATCTGTGGGATGGCCAACCATAGAACAAATACTACAAGTCTTAACTTCCTCTTTCCTAGATACCGTAACTTGACGCACCAAAGAAGTCAAATCATCTAATCTTCTTTCCAATGACGAAACTCCCATCTCATTAACATGTCTTGAACTATAATCATTCCGAGCTCTAAATTGTTGAGAGTTAGAAGCCATATTTGAGATCAATTCTCATACAACTGCTGGTGTTATATCAACTAGCGCTCCTCTACTTGTAGCATCTATCATACTCCTCTCAGTCAGTAAAAGACCTTCATAAAAATATTGAATCAATAGTTGCTCGCTGATTTGATGATGGTGTTTTGTAGGATGCCACAGATTTCTTTTCTAATATTGGCAACCATGGAAGCTGGAAAAAACTTCTCTAGAAATAACTTCTTCATCTCTGCCCATGTTGTAATACTTCTAGTAAGTAAATAATATAACCAATCTTAGGCATCATCTTTCAAAGAAAAGGGAAAAGCCCTTAGTTTTATCTGCTCTTCAGTGACATTAGTAGGCTTCATCCCCATGCAAACAACATCAAACTCCTTCAAGTGCTTATAAGGATCTTCTCCCCATGTGCCTCAGAAAGTGAGTAACAAGTGAATCAGTCCCGACTTCAACTCAAAAGTATTATTACCACCCAAATTCGGAAAATTAATGCAGTGAGGCTGTCGGTTCTCAGCTGGAGCAACCAGTTGGTGTAAAGTGCAATTTGCATCCATGTTCCTTTCCCTTTGTCGTTCTTCTCTCAGTATCTGTTGTCTTTCTTTCGTCTGCTTTCTTAATGCCTTTGCTATTTTCTTAATTTTAGGATCATACTACAAATTTTCATATTGATTCAAACGCGTAACATACGTAAACTATCAAAAACTACTCGGCAACGGTGCAAAAATTTGGTGACTGCTGTCGCCTGCAACCAAATGTAAAAAGAAACCAACTTTCTGCAACTCAAATTAATGTAGTAGTGAAAAGTAGGGATCATTCCCATGAAGAATTCGGACGTTAGTAGTTACGCAATAAAAGGGGAGTTTTAAATTGTGAATTAAATAGAATTTAATTGGAATACGAAATTGAAAAATAACTAATAGCAAAACAATGAGAATTTAACAATCAATAGGGATAAATCTTGGTTCCAGTCTCCTTCATTATTGAACTTGCGTTGATCATCGACACTAAAAATAATCAATTTATTAATTAAGCATTCGCCGTGGTAAATTTCTTTACCTATTTTCTCTTATGTTTAGTTAATTGAAACATGTATTCGAATTAACCCTTATTAATCAATAACCTGGATACGATCTCAGATTTAATTAATTAATAGCTTTACGAATCAAGAAAATCAACGAACTAAACAATATACATACGATGTATATTTAGCCTAGACAACTATTTTTCCTAGAATCATATCCCTAACGTAGTAGACAAAAATCCTAGTCATAACTTTTAATTAAAAGAATTGAACGTCAACCTATTTAATCTAGCGATTGATTAAATAAAGGAGGTGTTTGGCAAACAACTTATTAGCTGTTTTTTAGCTTATTGACTAAAAGTTAGCTTTTTGACCATTGTAAAAAGCTATTGATGTATTTGGTGAATGACTTATTGGTTAGCTTATTTAACCTCAATAAGCTTATTTCTAAAAGCTCCATAAGAGGAGCTTTTGGAGTTAGATGTTTGCCTAATAACAGTATTGCTCTCCACTTTACTCTCTACTTTTGCTCTGTGTGCTTTCAAAGTTAGTTTTTTTGATCGTACAATTATGTCGTGAAGTTTTGAAGAATATAGTAAAGGAGTTAATTAAACTTTTTAATCTTTATTTAAATTTATAATATTAGTTTACATTTAAAAATACCATAATATTAAGTTTTTGAACATAGAGAGTTACATCAAATTAATATTTTTAGTATGTAACTACTATATATCGTATTTGTGCCATACTATAATTATAGATATTTTTAATTTATTAAATAACAAATTTCATACATATTATATGAAAAATACTAATATGATGTAGCTCACTGCATCATTCATATTAATAGAGAATTTAATGTTGTATTATTATTATTATTATTATTATTATTATTATTATTATTATTATTATTATTATGCTTTTTATTAAATTTATAAACTTAATTTTTGCAAAATTAAATATCTAAATCTAAATTCTTATAAGAATATTCAACGAAATACTAAGAAATATAATATTCGTACCCTTATATATATTTTTTAAAAATCATGCCCTCATAAGTCATTTTACACATCAACAGCTAATACTAAATAGCTAATTTTATCAAACATCTTTAATAAACAACTGTGTTATCCGATGGTCAAATCAGTTGATAGAATCAGCTATCAGTTAACCGCTGATAGAATCAGCTAATAACTAATGCAATCTGCTGTTTGCCAAACAGGGCCAAAATCACAAACTAGTTGCCCACCTAGCTGTAAAATTAAACAATCAAATAATAAGCCAGAAAATAGTTAATACTTAACTAATAAATCGATTCAAATAAAGAACGAAAGTCTCACAACATTCAGAGTTCAATAACTAGGGTTCCGTAAACCAAGAAATAAGAGTTTAGTTACCCAACATCACAAATTTTCCTAACTATTTAGGAATGTCACAAGCATTCTTGTTACTTGATTTTTATTTGGGACTGTCACGAGCAATGTTTTTTTTTCTGGATGTGTTCTCCTTCTTCATTGCTTCAGCCGTCATCCTAGTTGGTTCTCCCGCAAGCTCTCTTTTGTTTCTGCCACTAGCCCTCTTCTCTTCACGCTACTCTCTTTTTGTCTTCCCTTTATTACTGTAGCTGATGTGACGAATAAAGATTGGGTCACCCTACTATTCAAGCCTATGTCGTTTTAATTATTGGCCAAACGTTTGCGTTTTGGCCTTGTTTCTGCTCCTTACACTCTTGCAAGCTAGCTTCTCTCTACTATTCACTGATGTGATAATTTAATCTTTGGTAAAATGGTATTGTTCACGCCCTTTAAACCTATACTTCTTTGTTTCTGCGTTTCACTCCTGCGTCACGTTGTTTGCTTTATACTTCCAATTTGCTGCGTTTCATGCCTTTTGGTTGTTGCAAGAGGCTATGTTTAGTTACGTTCAACGCCTAGTTTAACTCTTTTTATCCCAAACTGTTTGCAGTTCTTTTTATTTGGTTCCAAAATACAGCTTGACATAAAATAAGATTAATTTTTATTAAGTATAACTTCAAATCTCTAAAACAAAGAAAATTAACACACAAAAAGATAGACAATAAAGACACTAACAATTAATGTATCTCATATGTGCATGTTACATCATCATTTTCTTAATCTAACACGTAACACGTAACATTTGTGTTTCCATTAACAAAATGGAATTAATTAAAAATTATTAATTTCAAGAACATAATTAAAAAATAGTAAAAATACTCTATTAAGAGAGTATTTGGTTCACCTTCCGGAATAAATAAGGAATAGAATAGTGATTCTTTAGTAATAGAATAGATGAGGAATGAAATGGAATAAGTATTATTTTGTTTGGTTTATTATTATTATTATTATTATTATTATTATTATTATTATTATTATTATTATTATTATTATTTAGAATAGATGAGGAATGAAATAGAATAAGTATTATTTAGTTATCAATTTTATTGTAAAATTATCTTGAATATTTTCATAATATGAATACCTATAAGTTGTTATTTAACTAATATAATTATTTTATAAAATGTTAAATAATAACATAATTAAATAAAATTTTAAGAACTATTTTAATTTTCAAGTGATTTTTAAGTTTGATTTAAGATTTTTTATTTAAAATAGTTGTGGACAATTAATAGTTTAAGTTTTACTTTAAATTAATTAACTTTAAAATTAAAGAATCCAACTCAATGTATTAAAATTTAGAATTGATAATAATTTTATTTAAATAATTATATGTAATGCATAATTCACATAAATATTAACCAAATATTTTAAGCCAATCCTTCTTAATAAGTATTCTTTAGCTAATGGGAGATTTCTCCAATGACTTCTTTTTATATACATATACGCATTTATAATAATTAATTGATTAATTAATTTTTTTATGTATTCAAATTTTTAATTTTACTAAAATCTATTAAACGTAAGTTTGTATTAATTATAAAAATAGATTTTTCAACAATGAACAACTTTGCCATTTATTATGGTACGATAATCACCTATAAAAGATAGCGGGGAATTAAGGTATATAATGTAATGCATCCATCTTTATTTCTCTTAGCTTTAAGTTCGTGTTAATGCCTCTCAGCTAGCTGTTAGATTTATACTTTGGAGAAGGATAGGTGATAGGGCCAACGATATTGATTTAAGTCAACGACGTATGCTCAAGGGTACAACAACGTTGGGCTTATCCTTATCAATATGTATGGTTAGGAAAACATACATATTGTGAATATTTTTTGTTCACAACCTCGATCGAGACTTGCTCACTCTGATAAGAGAGCTCTGTAGAGTCATCATCTTTGTAAGGGCCGTTTGGTTGAGCTTTTATCAGTAGAGCTTTTGTCAATAAAGCTTTTCTGATATGAGCTTTTTTTAAAAGGCAGTTGGTTGTTTAGCTATCAATTAAAAAAACAGCTTTTTAAAAAGAACTTTATACAGTAAACTGTTTGGCAACATAAAAATTAAAAGCATTTTTATTAATTTTAACTATATTTTTTTGTAATAAAATTATTTATGCTAAATAATTTTTAAAGTACACTAAACAATATACAAAATACACAAGAAATTCTGCAAATTTGTTTTTAAAATTTTTTGGTCAGCCTCACAATATAGGATACCAACAAAAACCTTTATAGTCTTTGTAAATTATCAATAGGCTCGTAAAGTTTGTCCATTCGGCATAAACTAAATGGTTGATAGAATTAACAGTATAATATTGAAATAAAATGGTTGGAAATATTTACGGATAATTAAAGAAGTTAAATATTTTTTAAATAAAATTTATAAATATCAGTTAGATTATTTTTCAATCTTCATCTTCATCTTTTAAACTATTCAATTCACTAAAAATATAAAATTGACAAAACAACAGGACAACGCGAGCTGTCCACTGCACTCTCTTATTTCAAGAACACTTCTTTTCCGTTTTCAATAAACTCATCGTAAGACCAATACAATTCAAATTTACAACATGAACCAGAAAAATGGAAACACAGCTTGATGACCGGAAAACCTTCCAAGAACTCTTGTATGCGAATTTTACTCATAGTACAAGTTATTCAAACACGCAAACCGCGTGGACACAAATAAAGTGGGAACGTCTGCGTGTTTAACGCAGACCTTCACCTGCGTGAACGATGCAGACGAAGGTCTGCGTTGTTAACGCAGACGTCGAACTTCTTTAATATTTAGGACAAATAACAAGACGAAAGAAGAAAAACTTGCATAGATGAGAGGGTTTGATCAGCAAATGAAACAAAACAGAAGTCGACAAGCAGAAAAGTCGTTTTTGAGGTTTTTTGTTTAGCAAGATTATAAACGTAAGTGACGAGATTGGGTTAAAAAATAGCTTCCGAAAAAGCTAAAATTTAGGTTTTTCTGAAAAGTTCCAAATTTTAGCTTTTCAAAAGGTCGTATTTTAACTTTTTCAAAAGCTATTTTTACTTCAAAAGTACTTTTGAAGTTTGTAGTCAAACACTCATTTTTTTTCGAAAATAACTTTTGCTGTAGAAAAAAGTACTTTTGGAATCTCCAAAAGCTGAACCAAACGGAGCCTAAATATACTTTCGGCTTAGTACTCTTTACATTATACTTGCAGAGGTGTAAGCAAACATTGTGGCAATTGGCAACTATCCTGGCGGATCTGCATTTATAGTATTATTATCAGAAATAATGATAGAGAATGAACCTTTCGACTTTGTTTCGGCTTTCTTTGGGTTTGGTTTCTGTGAGTGCTGAATTTGATTAAACACTATTGTGACTTTGGGAGATTGGGCTACAGCGGAATATTTAACGGGCTAGGTTTGTTTATAAACTGACTATTAATGATTCTTTTTATACATCAACGAGTAATATATTGTATATATATGAGTAATATATTGTATATATATAATGTCAAAAATTAATTCAAATTTTAGTGATCTAAATTCCTTTAAATTAGGTTTTAGATTATATTAAAATAAATCTTAGATATCTTTAATCTTATCTAGAATTAGTTTGATTTATGTCATATATTTAGCAAAGTTATTTAATTGTCCAAGTCTTTAAAAAGTCAATAAATTGTTACTAAATTGTTGAGTCATAGTAGTAATAGTGGGTAATTTTTATCAATGCTTTTGTGACCCATATTGTCCACTATAAGTAAGCCTTATATAAGGCCTTGTTATGATAATTTAATTTAAATCTGACTTAATATCATTTCCTTTTATTTCATTGTTCTCATCTTCTCTGCTCACTACTCTTTTATCGTTTATGTTCAAAAATTTCAACATAAAATAGGAAAAAAAAAAAAGGGCTTAAATTGGTCCTTGAAAGTTATAGTTTGGTGTACATTAGTCTTCCAAATTTTCATTTTTTATCAATTTAACCTTTACAATTAGAAGTCATGTCAGTCAAGTGCCTGAGTACAAGACTCGGAGTAGTTTCAGCTAAATTTGGTTAGCTGACCACACTTGCACATGAGCTTTTGGATATTAATCTTGATTGTAGTTGCAGGGTAAAGAATTTTATAACCAACCTAATTTAAGAAAAGTAAATGAGGTGTCTTGATCACGGTCTGCTGAGCTGTTGCTATTGTTCATGGTAGAGTCTGATGACGGTCCTTGCTCAAGTAAACAGCGGGTTTGGCCCACTGATAAATCTATAACCTGCCAAAATGAAGATGAACTCAATAAGTAAAGGTAATATGCAAACAATAAAGGACAACATACAATCTGTCCGCCTCACTTGATTTCTTAAACGCTGATTCTGTTCCATGAGCTCGATTCGCTGCAAGAAAATATATAAACAGAAGGTGAAGAGAATTGGAGAAATAGAAATCACGATTCTGGTCATTATAAGCTTAATTTCTTCTCAAATTATGTTTGCTATTGCCCATGAAACTGCAGAAATGGCTTGCAAAGCGAAAAATAAAGCCTATGACCTTCCTTTTCAAAGTGCTGATCTCATTAGCGATTGTGTCACCCTGAACCACATAGAAACTTATTTTGAGAACGTATTAGAATATTAAGGTTCCAAAGAAAATTAGTCAAGAAAAACTGGAGCGAAGCTGTACGAACCTTTGCTTCTCGAACACTGGTCAAGCCCTTCGCAAGTAGTTCCTCTAAATGCTGCAGCTCTTCAATGTTCAATTCTTGAAGCTCTTCTCCTCTCAGTTGCCTGTCATTGTTCCATTATCTACCAGTATT
>JAOQMQ010000195.1:27353271-27370127 GCA_027563845.1 Erythroxylum subrotundum | reverse complement strand
GATTATATTAATTTATTATAAAATTTTGTATATAATTAAATATTATGTGCTTATCAATTTACCTTTCATAACTCTAGGCATTCAAATATCTATTATTATTATTTTCTTCTAATATTGATAAATTGTTTTGCTAAGATTTGTATAGTAATGAAATTATGCCACCGACGAGTTTATTGTTTAGTGGGATACTTCGTTAGTGAAGAAAATTTACTGAATATTATCAACTTATATAATTTTACTATAATTTTAAAGATAATTGATGAATTAGTTATGATATTTAATATATTTCTCTAATATGTGAATGAGTTAATTTTTTATGTTAAGTGAACTCTAGCATTCAATAATCACTTTTGTGGATCATTTAATAAAGTTAAAAATTAACATCTTGTTGTACGTGCATATTAGGAATGGTAACAGGTGGGCTAAGATCTAGTAATAGTGATTTTTTTTATAAAATCTTGAGCCCAACTTGGAGCCCAATCGGGCTACAGAAGCCTAATTAGGCTTTAATTAGACCCATTTAGGCTGAGTCAAGCTTAACTGATTGAATTACAATCAAAAGCCCAACCTTTAAAATGAATATTAAATGGTCTAAACTCATTAAGCCCAAAAGTCTAACCATTTTAAAAATATATTAAATATTCTATAGCCTAATTAGAGTAAATCAAGCCTAAAGCTAACTCTTTGGAGGTTTTGTGATTTAGGCAAAGACCTAAATGCTCTATTTATAAAATCAATTTTCTCCTTATTTTTTCACTTTTAATATAGGAATATAAATGAGCATGTTAGATCTCATTTCCCAACCTCGTAATAAAATTGAAAAGACAAGGAGGACGAATTTAATTTTATAAATAAAGCATTTGGGCCATTACTTAAATTAAAATCCACTAAAGGATTAAGCTTTTGGGCTTAACTTTACTTAGTTGGTCTTTGGACCCCTTATCTTAAATATGCTTTATTATTAAAATTTTAGTTTGTTTTAAAAATGAAGTAATATTATTTTTAATATAGTTAGCCTTTAGGCTTTAGGTCAAGATGGGTTGTTTAGCCTAAGCTTGAGCCTGCTCTGAAGTTCAAAAAATTTTATAAGTAAAACTTTAAATTTAAGTTGAAACTTGGTCAATTTACACTAAGCTCATTGACTTCGGATCGAGATGAATCGGGTTTGATCAGGCTCGAGCTATTATATCGTTTCTATGTATATTATTGTTGCTATTATAGTTTTTATTCAACTTTAAATAATCTTCAATTCTTTCCTATTTTGAAACTTAATAAACAATATGTTGAATCTCTCGTGATGAATCTATTGATCATGAAATTAGATTTAAGGTTAAGAGAGGACTCGCCTGCTAAACCCTTTTTTGAGACTTTTTTAATGATTAGAAGTTTTATGATAATTATAAGTACTCAAATCGGTGTTATTTGATAATTATGAGGTATCATATGGAGGACTCTACTCCTGATAGTATTCAAAAGATTGAGAATGCTAAGGAATATACCGAAGTCATCAAAAAGAAATACAAAAAGTTCTTTAAGAATGATAATAATAAGATCTTGAGAACACCTCATTCCATTATTTTATGATGGTGCTAATGGGATTGGAGATCATATTAAGAAAATTGTGGTTTGCTATAATGTTAGTAAGGCAATCGATACGAAAGTTAATGAAGACTACATTGTGTGGTTCATCATGAAGACTCCCTTGTCTTAGTTTGACTCCAGTTGGTCCAGTTATAATGCTTTCAAAATCAATGGACCATAAAAGGAATGACTATCATCTTGTGAAGGAGGATGATATGAAGAAAGTAAAGGAAAGAAGTGTGGTAATGGTTATAAATCAAAACAATAATAGTCAAAAAAGGAAGCCTCTACCAAAGAATATTAATAACAATAAGCCTTTCAAGATACAAAATAAATTCAACAGAGGGAATGAATAAAGAGTGACCTTAACTTTTAATGCTCTCAAGAATACAATTATTACCATAACTTTACGCATAAAAGGAAGATTGTAAGAAGCTTACAGCTAGACTAGAAAGGTAACTTTGTACTATGGTTCTATTTTGATTAGAAAAGAAACTTTGTGTCGTAACTTTTACGAGCTTGATTTGGTAGATGTATCTTTTCTTACTTCTTCTCTCTTTTAATATTGATGCTACCATAAAAAGGTTGAGATTCAATAAAATTTTTTTTCCATTATATGGCTCAAGAGCCATATTTTTATACAACAAATAAAAAAAATTGTGAAGGATGAGATTTAAAACTTGTGTTGATTTCATAAAGGAGAAATTGACTGTCAAGATTAACACGAAACTACTTTAGTTAATCCACATTGCTGTTTATAGGCCCTTTACTCTTTTAATTATAGGTATCTACAAGTAGCTCATCAGTTTAATTGAATGACTTTTCCTATTATCGTCTTGTTAAGCTCATCAATGAGAATTTTGATTTTTTTTAAAGCATTTAAAGTCTTTAAAGAAAAATTGAAACTTTAACAATTTGACAATATATTTTTCTAATGAAGACACTGAAAGGTAATGTAGCTAGGGATCATTTATATAAATGCACTAATAAATCATGTATGGATTTTTTTAAAAGAAAACTCCCAAAATGTCAAATGGTGCAATTTTTTTTAACTTAAAAACTGAATATTTTAATTTGGTTGTTAAACTCATAATTGTTATACCTAACTGTACTTATTTTCAGGTTAAAGATGAAGTCATGGATTTTTACCTATAAAAGAATAGTTTGATTAGGAGAAAACGAAAAATTAAATATAGTTTATTAATTAAAATAATAATGAGATAGACATTTCAAATTCATATTTAATTTCACATTTGTGTGAAACTTTAACTAATATTTATGAACAATTTATCAAGTCTAGAAGCCATATACACTCTTTTTAATTGGAAAAAATCCTTGTGAAATTTTTTAAATAAAAAAGCTCATGATTACAAATATTAGATCGAAGGTGAAATTATGAAATGATGTTTTGATAAAGATATTAGAGGCAAATCGAATATTAACAAATATTTTTATATTAAAGAATTGTGAGAAAGTAACTAAGCTGTGTTAATTTTTAAGTTTTTTTAATCTTATTTCCTTTTTTACGTATGTTGAGAATTTTTATCTCTATATTATATCAGATATCCTCTATGATGGAAAAATTTTGGTGTTTTTATTTGTCCATTTAATAGCTATTCTCAAGTATAGTTGTAGTGAAGTCTAGGAAAATTATGTCTAGGAGGTTGAGTTTTAAGTGGGACCATTTGTGATCTTTTCAGTCTTTCTTAGGAATTTACTTAGTGTGATTTTTCAGTACAATCGTTCACACTCTATTCACCTAGGCAATAGTGCTTAAGGTGAATTTGTTATTATTAGTGGAAATTAACCAAAATTTCACAATAATTTGTATCAGAGCTAAAGTTTTTTCTTAGTATGCTCTGTAGTTGTAGCATGTTTTGATCTTCCATTTCAGAAAAGATTTTTCCTTGGGCTATTAGCATTCCTTGTGGACAGCTATTGAATAGAAATTGTAGTAGAGATGATAGAAATCAAAGGTACGACCGCACCAACCATGTCGACAGCTTCTAGCTCGTCTATGCTAGCAAGGAATGTTGTGACAAATGCAAAATTTGTAATGGATATTTTTTATAATACAAGTCATTTCAACATGTGGCAAAGTGAGGTACAAGATGTTCTTTTTTAGCAAAGTCTTGACATTATCATTGAAGAAAAGGAACCAGATGATGTTGAGGAGAAAGATTGGAAGATTATAAATCGTTTATCATGTGGTACAATTCGATCTTGTCTTTCCAGAGAGCAAAAGTATGTTTTCTAGAAAGAAACTTCTGCATCTAAATTATGGAACGTGTTTGAAGAGAAATTCTTAAAGAAAAGTAGTCAGAATAAGCTCCATATGAAGAAGAGATTGCTTTGTTTCTCTTATGTTTCAAGTACCATTATAAATGATCACATCACCAGTTTTAATAAGTTAGTTACTGATTTAATGAATTTAGATGTGACATATAAGATGAAGATCTTTCTTTGATGTTGTTGGGATCCCTTCCTGAGGAGTTTGACTTTCTTGAAACTAATCTACTTCATGGGAAGGTTGCTATGTCTCTTAGTGAAGTTAAAGCTGTTTTTTATAGTCGTGAATTGAGAAGGAAGACAAAGAAATAACGTACAAGTGGACCAACGTAAGGTTTGGTAGTCAGAGGTCATTCGCAGAGCCAGACTAAAGGAAAGAAAGGGAGATCGAAGTTGAGGCTCAAATTAAGCAAAGATGAATGTGCCTTTTTTTGGGAAAAAGGACACTCGAAAAATGATTGTCCAAAGCTGAAGGATAAAAACAAACTTCATAAAGGAAAGGTTGTTGCAAATTCGAATGTTGCTAAGTGTGAAGATGCAGACTTAGATCTTTCATTGATTGTTACATTCTTAATAAGCCCTTCTAGTCCATAGCTACTAGATTCAGGCTGTAGCCATCATATGTGTCCCAATCGGGATTCGTTCTCTGATTTTAGAGAGCTAAAAGGTGGAGTTGTTTACACAACAAATGACAATCCTTGCACAATAAATGAGATCGGTTCAATTTATGAGAAATCATGATGGAACAACTAGGACTCTGACAGATGTCAGATACGTGCCAAGTTTGACGAAGAACCTCATTTAAGTGGAAGTTTTAGAATCAAAGGGCTATACTGTAAATGCAATAAATAGAGTAATGAAAGTCATGTCTGCTGCACTTGTAGTAATGAAAGGAATTCGAAGAAATAATAACCTGTATTATTACCAAGGTAATGTAGTTATTGGAACAACAATAATAGCTTCTAATAATGATCAAGAGCTAAAAGCAACCAGGTTGTGGTATATGCATTTGGAACATGTAGGTGAATTTTTTTTTAAGATATTAGTAAATCAAAGATTGTTGAAAGGAGTTCAGGCCTATAAATTAGACTTCTGTGAGTATTGTGTCAAAAGGAAGCAGACAAGAATGAAATTCAGCACTGTAATCTATGATACGAGGGGTATTTTGGATTATGTTCACTCTAATGTGTGGGGACTTTCCAAAACAGCTTCTTTGGGAGGAAAACACTATTATGTGACCTTTGTTGATAATTTTTCCCTAAGAGTATGGGTGTATACTATGAACACTTAAGATGAAGTGTTGGGAATTTTCCTTAAATAAAAGAAAATGGTGGAAACTCGAACAAGCAAAAGGATCAAGCGTCTCTGTACAGATAATGATGGGGAGTATAGAAGTGATCCATTTTTTAAAGTCTGCGAAGATGAAGGTATTGTCAGACACTTCACAGTCAGGGATACACGGCAACAAAATGGAGTGACAGAATATATGAATTGGACGTTGTTGGAGAAAGTTCGGTGTATGTTGTCTAATACTGGGTTTGGTAGAGAATTTTGGGCTAAGGCTGTTACATATGCATGTCATCTCATCAATTGCCTTCCATAAACTGCTATTAGTGGTAAAATGCCTTTGGAAAAAAGGTTCGAAAAACTTGCTACAAATTATGATTCCTTATATGTGTTTAGTTCCTTTACAAACTATCATGTTAAGGAGTCAAAGTTGAATCCACGTGCAAAGAAAACAATTTTCATAGGGATCACTTCTAGTGTGAAAGGATATCGTCTTTGATGTCCAAAGACAAGAAAGATAATCTTTAGTAGAGATGTCACCTTTAATGAGTCTACTATTATAAAAAAGGTGATAATTGAAGGTGGTCGGTAGACTGATGGTACTCCACAACAAGTGGAGAGTGCTACGAAATAGGTGGAGTTTGAAAGAAGGACTATAAACCCAGAAACGAATGATGAAGTAGATGAAGACACTCTTATAGTAGAAGAGGAGTCGAATGAATAAGAGGTTCAAAACCAAGAACCTCCACAACAATAACATGAATCTATTGCATTAAGTAGGCTAAAACGAAGAATTTAAAGACCTGCTCGCTTTGATGACATGGTGGCTTATGCATCTCTAATTGCAAATGATGAAACTCCTACCACTTATCATGAAGTAGTCCAAAGTTTTGAAATAGATAAGTGGAGGATAGTCATTAATGAAGAAATAAATTCCATTCATAAGAATCAAAGGTGGAAGCTAACTAGTCTCCCAAAAGGAAAGAAGGCAATTGGATGCAAATAGGTATATACAAAGAAAGATGGATTTCCTGACAAGATTAATGTTTGCTACAAAGCAAGATTGGTGGCCAAAGGCTATTCTCAGAAGGAGGGAATTGATTATAATGAATTTTTTTCTCCAATTGTAAAACATTCCTCCATTCAAATTTTGTTGGCTTTGGTAGCACAGTTTGATATGGAACTAGTTCAATTGGATGTAAAAACTGCATTTTGACATGGAGATTTAGAGGAGGAAATCTATATGACTCAGCCCAAAGGTTTTAAAGTTGCTGGAAAAGAGAATATAGTGTGCAAGCTTGAAAAATTGTTGTACGGATTGAAGCAATCTCCGAGACAGTGATACAATCGATTTGACAAGTTTATGATGGGGCAAAAGTACACAAGAAGCAAATATGATCACTGTGTATTTTTGTAAGCTACAAGATGGATCCTACAACTATCTTCTCCTGTATGTTGATGATACGCTGACAGCTTGAAAGAATCAAAGAGAAATTGAGAGATTGAAGATTTAGTTAAATCAGGAGTTTGAAATGAAGGATCTAGGTGAAGCCAAGAAAATTCTTGGCATGGAGATAAGTAGAGCCAAAAAGTTGGGGAGACTATGTTTGACTCAAAAGCAATATTTGAAAAAGGTATTATAACATTTTGGCATGAATGAAAATTCAAAACCTATTAGTACTCCGCTCACTCCTCATATAAAGCTCAGTGCATCCTTATCTCCAAAGAAAGATGTAGAACGAGAGTACATGACTAAAGTACTGTATGCAAATGCGGTTGGCAGCTTGATGTATGCGATGGTGTGTAAAAGGCTTGACATTTTACAGGTAGTACGAATCGTGAGTAGGTATATGCATGATCTAGACAAGGAGCATTGGCAAGCTGGGAAATGGATTCTATAGTACATTCTAAATAACGTAGATATTGGATTAATGTTTGAGCGGGATGAGAAAGTTGGTCATTGTTTAGTTGGATATTGTGATTCTAACTATGATAGTGTTCTCGATAAACGTCGATTAACTACTGGCTATGTGTTTGCTCTTGCAAAGGAACCTATTAGTTGGAGGTTTACCTTACAGTCAATAGTTGCTTTTTCGACTACAGAGGCAGAGTATATAGCAGCTATAGAGGCTATGAAGGAGGCAATTTGGCTTCAAGGATTGGTTAATGAATTGGGAATTTAACATAAGCATGTCAAAGTACATTGTGATAGTCAAAGTGTTATTCATTTATCAAAGAACCAAGTTTATCATACAAGGACAAAGTACATCGATGTTTGATATTACTTTGTATGAGAGGTTCTGGAAGAAGGTGGAGTAGTAATCCAGAAGATTAATACCACCAACAATCATGTTGATATGTTGCAAAGGTGGTGACTGCAGTCAAATTCCAACATTGTTTGGACTTGATCAATATTACTAAAAATTGAAGATGGGCACTGTAAAGTGCATTTGAAGACACTACTAATGATGAGTTTTGTGAGAGATTTGAATATGTGAAATACGTCTAGGTGGAGAATTGTTAATGTTATGAAATATTCCTATACTGAAGAAACCTTTTGACTGAATGTTTTATTATTATTTAATGTTGGTATATCTAAATGTTTATAATGTTGATTGTCGTTTCATTTTAACCATGAATTGGTCAGCTGTTTACTATATGATGCTCATCTTTTGTTTCTTTGGTCTCCAAGTTCCTAGGTAAATATAAAAAGAAGACTCCTTCACCTATGTTAGATATCCCAAAAATTGCCTATCTTTCTTTAAGGTAAAAAATTTCCCCCTCCTTTTGTAATATTTCACTTGTATTAGTTCCTAAAAACAGTGAAATATCAATTTAGTAATTTTCGAGAAAGTAGACATAATTGGTTGAACCTCGTTAAATTCTAGTGTTCTTTATTTGTCTATTTAATAGCTATTGTCAGGTATAGTTGTAGTGAATTATTGTACTATTAAATTACATGTCTAGAAAAATTCTGTCTTAAGTGGTACCATTTGTGACCCCTCCAGTCTTTCCTGGGAATTTAACTGGTGTGATTTTGCAATACCATAGCTCAAATTATATTCACCTAGGCAATAGTGCTCAAGGTGAATTTGTTATTATTGGTGAAAATTAACCCAATTTTCAAAACACTGTGTGTATCCCTGGATTCATGTATAAATTTACAATTATATCCTTATTAGATTCTTCCTTGAGCATAATATTTGTATAGTTGTAACTTATGATAACCTTTTTTATACGGTAGGTTTGTCAGATGGTGATGGCTTAAGCTTTTTAATGGCTGCTGGTCATTTATAGTTCTTAATGGTTGTTTATGTAGTGGATGACTCCTAGGATGATGAAAGCCAGAAATCCTATATTGCCAACCACTGCATCGCGCATGGAAAGCATAACTGCCATTATTGACACTATCAGCACTCTGTTTATGAACTTCATGGTTGTTTATCTTAACTAAGCCATAAGTAACCTGGTTGAGATTATCACTTTCTGTATGGTTTTCTTGGACCAAGAAGTTGGAAGGTTGAAACTAAGTTACCAACTGCTGAATAGATGTATTTGTTTTCTGAACTTGCATTCTAGGTTTTTCAATATCAATGTGAGTAACTGAATTATGCATTTGATATCCCACGTTTCTTGATTCAATAGAAACACCTGGCAGTCAAGATTGGGAAAATGATGTTCCCACATTGATAGAGATATATGACTTCTGAGGTTGGACAACCGTTTATTGCACGTCAAGAGTAGAACGTTATTGATGAGTTTGAACTCCCATATTACCTATCAAATAGGGCAAACTGTTTTCAGGATCCTTCTTCCCTTCAGCCTTGTAACATATAGAAAATTGCAAGAGCGTTAAAATACCTAAACTGGCTTAGAAATTGCACTACACCAGTTTGCCTAAAACTTGTTAAGTGAAGATGTTGTCAAGTGAAACTAAAACAGATAACCTTATTCTCTCAGCAATTTCTTCTTCTCTTTCTCCTGGATTCTGGTTTTTCTATCTGACCTAGAAAGAGAACACCTTGATTTCTTTTCCATCATAACTTTACATCTTTCATCTTCATCTTCCCACATCTGAGGAGAAAATAACGGCAACTCTGCAAAATTTTCACCTTATGCACACGAAAGGAAAACAATCGAATGACAAAAAAGAAAAGTCTTCTAGATAAACCTGTCTCAAAGTTCCCATTCGATATAGGCTTTGCTTTATTAGCAGTGGGTGAAGTGGAGGCAGTGGCATCTTCCCTTTGCTCAAAAGGACTTCTATCTGTTCATAAACACCAAAAAGTCAGCAGTCTACAGGATATTTCATCTGAACTAAAATTTCCAAGACCAAGTAGAGGGTATTGCACCAGATAGATCACCTTCAAATTACAAAGAGCTAGAAACAACATTCCTACTTAGTGGCATATTATCATTCAGTCACTTCCTTTTGATAGTTTACCCACAAACAACCATATTATAATTTGAAGAAATGGTACAACACTGTCTACATAACCACGAAAATTACATGATTCAAATGTATCCAACCATTTCCAGCAATACTGAGATGCCCTTCAGTGGTTTAGTTTTTTGCATACAGCTGAGTTGGTTGAGCAACGATTTCTTCGACGATTGTCTTGGCAATGACAGACTTAGGGATTTAGGTTAAAGGTTGAGAACGACTGGGTCTGTTGTTTATTTGCTGAAACGACGTTGTTTCAATAATTAGACTAACTTAGGCTAATTATACTGACGTGTCTGATTAATGAGAGGCCCTTGACACGTGTTAGTGCCACGTTAGCAAAGATAACGGTGAGACTAATGTCGGGCTAGAATTGAAAAAATTTAAAAATTTGGACATTTTATTGTTACTTTTTAAAGTTTAGGCTATAATTGAAAAATTGATGAAAGTTTAGAATATTTTTGGTAATTAACTCAATTCTTAACTTCAATTAATTGAATTTCTCATTTTAATTATAATATTTTTCTTTCATTTCCTATGATCCTATCCTCCTTTAGTAATGAATTTAGTTTCATCTTATTTATTTTATCAATATATGTACGTTTTATATATTCATTTATTATAAAATCTCAATTTTTATTAATCAATTAAAACCCATAACTAATTTTTCAAGAAAAAATGAAATCCGCAACTTTAATTAATTGAATTGATCACTTCAATTACATTTTTTTCATTAATAAATTTGGTTTCATCTTATTCATTTTATCAATATATGTACATTTTACTTATTCATTTATTATAAAATCTCAATTTTTATTAATCAATAGAAATTTGTATCTTCAATTACCTGAATTTATCACTTTAATTATGATTTCTCCTTTATTAATGAATTTGATTTCATCCGTTTTATATATTATTTCATTATAAAATCTTAATTTTTATAAATAAGTTGGTATTTGCAACTTTAATTAATTGAATTGATCACTTTATAATTTTAATTAAATAAAATTTTATTAAAATTTTCAAAAGATAAAAAAATTATTAAAAAAAGTTAGGGCTTTCGGCCCATCCCATAAACAAGAGCCTAGTCTAGCCCACTACCATCCCTAATAGATCTCAAAATAGAGATCATTTCTTGCAATTTTTTTCTTTTAGATTAAAATACTTGTAATCTATCTATCAAAAAGTTTAAAGAACTTTTATAACGAAAATATTAGAGTGATTAGGGATATGTATAAAGGAGCATTGACTAGCGTAAGGACGATAGTAGGCGACACGGAAGCATTCTCTATTGGTGTTGGACTACACCAAGGCTCGGCTTCAAGTCCTTTTCTATTCACATTAGTGTTAGATGAACTTACCAAACCTTGGTGTATGTTATTTGCTGACGACATTGTCCTGGTGGATGAGACCAAGGAGGGGCTCAATGTAAACTTAGAACGTTGGAGGAAAGCGTTAGAATCAAAAAGTTTTAGAATGAGCAGGTCCAAGATGGAGTATTTAGAATGCAACTTTTTGGGTAGCTAGATGGTACAAGAGGCGGCGGTTACGATTGACACTAACATCGTACCATAGAAATCGAGTTTAAATACCTCGGATCCATCATTCACAGAGATGGAAATATCGATGGCGATATATTACATCGTATTAGGTCTAGGTGGATAAAATGGTAGAGTGCCTTAGGTGTTTTAAGTGATAAAAAAGTCCCAGTAAAACTCAAAGAGAAGTTCTAAAAAATGGTGATTCGGCTAACCATGTTATATGGGGCAGAGTGTTGGCCTACTAAATGTAGACATATGCGATAGTTGTTGGTAGCAGAAATGCATATGCTTAAGTGGATATGTGACATTACTATAAGAGATAGAGTACGGAATCAGGTAGTGAGAGCCAAACTACAGGTGGCTAGTATTGCAGACAAGTTGAGTGAGAAAAGGCTTAGGTGGTTTGGGCATGTGCGCAGGAGGCCCTCTGATGCTCCGGTACGACGCTGAGAGATAATAAACTTTAGTGGCTACAAGAGGAGGAAAGGAAGGCCTTACAAGACTTAAAGGGAAGTGATCAAGAAAGATATGCCAGAGTTGGCCCTCACTGAGACAGTTGCTAGAATTAGGAAAGTCTGGTATGACAAGATAAGGGTAAACGACACCCTTTAGATTCCTCATACTTACTGCATAGGAAGTAATGCGAGTAGTAATTTTTTTGGCTAGGCTTCAGGTCAGGTGTAGTCAGGGGAAGAATCCTGGGATGGACGCCTAAAACTATAGGATTATCGTATCCTCAGGGTTGCACAGTGAAGACTCCTAATGTGATAAGCGACAAAAGAGCCGGTCTTTACAAGGTGTAAGGTAATAGCAAATCTAGTCGACCATCAGGTATGTCCTTATTGTCTTATATTGTAATTCTATTTACTTAAATTTTTCTGCGTGTCACTTTTTTTTAAACCAGCATCACGATTTTCCTGTTACATCTACATGTGGGTCTACAGGAAATAGTCTCTCTACTATGTAGGGGTAAGGCTGCGTATTATCAGACCTCTCCAAACCCCGCTTCACTGCGAGACTTTGGACTGGGTGTGATGATGATGATGATTAATTTTCTTGTTGACTTAAATATTAAAAAAGTAATAAATCACAAAACATTTTATTGATAGAAGAACTATTGCTTGATAGATTTATGGATGACAGTCTTGGCCCCCTGATTTTGGCCCAGGTTGGCCGGGTCAGGTAGTCATGAGCCAAGACTACCTGACCCGTGGCTCAAAGAGAAGTTGCAAAATGACGTCGTTTTTTCAATTATTTTTTAAAAGTGATGGCTCGGCTTGAGCCCAGGCCACGAGCAAGGTGGATCGGCCTGTGGCCCGACGGGCCAAAGGCGGGCCAACCTGACCCACTTTATATTTTTCTAAAAAAAATGTCAAAAACAATCGAGACATTGGCTAAGCTAGGTCGGGTTGGCCCGTGCTCGGCCCGTCGGGCTTACCACTTTTGGCCTGTGGTTCGCCAGTGTCCCGATCAACCTGGGCTAAAATTGACATCCCTACCATCCCAAGATAGATAACTAGTATTATATAAAAAGGTTTCATCAAATAGTTAAGTAGGTTTAGTCGTTATTTTAGCTTAAAATTTTAATTCCTATATATATTATCTATCAATATTTAGTGTATCAATTCTTATTCTATCATAGAGGATATTTGATATAATGTAGAGATAAAAATTCTAAACAGACATAAAAAAGGAAATAAGATTAAAAAAATTAAAATTTAACACAGCTTAATACTTTCTCGCAATTCTTTAATATAAAAATATTTTGTAATGTTCGATTTGCCTCTAATATCTTTATCAAAACATCATTTCATAATTTCACCTCCGATCTGATATTTGTAATCATAAGCTTTTTCATTAAAAAAATTTCACTAGGATTTTTTCCAATTAAAAAGAGTGTATGTGGCTTTTAGACTTGATAAATTGTTCATAAATATTAGTTAAAGTTTTACACAAATGTGACATTAAATATGAATTTGAAATGTCTATCTCATTATTATTTTAATTAATAAACTATATTTAATTTTTCATTTTCTCCTAATCAAACTATTCTTTTATAGGTAAAAATTCATGACTTTATCTTTAACTTGAAAATAAGTACAGTTAGGTATAACAATTATGAGTTTAACAATCAAATTAATAGATTCAGTTTTTAAGTTAAAAAAAATTGCACCATTTGACATTTTGGGAGTTTTCTTTTAAAAAAATACATACATGATTTGTTAGTGAATTTAAATAAATGATCCCTAGCTACATTACCTTTTAATTTATTCATTAGAAAAATATATTGTCAAATTGTTGAAGTTTCAATTTTTCTTTAAAGACTTTAAATGCTTTAAAAGAAATCAAATTCTCATTGTTGAGCTTAACAAGACGATAATAGGAAAAGTCATTCAATTAAACTGATGAGCTACTTGTGGATACCTATAATTAAAAAGAGTAAAGGGCCTATAAACAGCAGTATGGATTAACTAAAGTAGTTTCGTGTTAATCTAGATAGTCAATTTCTCCTTTATGAAATCAACAAAAGTTTTAAATTTCATCCTTAACAATTTTTTTATTTATTGGATAAAAATATGGCTCTTGAGCCATATAATGGAATTTTTTTTATTGAATCTCAACCTTTTTATGGTAGCATCAATATTAAAAGAGAGAAGAAGTAAGAAAAGATACATCTACCAAATCAAGCTCATAAAAATTACCACACAAAGTTTCTTTTCTAATCAAAATAAAACCATGGTACAAAGTTACCTTTCTAGTCTACCTGTAAGCTTCTTACAATCTTCCTTTTGTGCCTAAAGTTATGGTAAAAATTGTATTCTTGAGAGCATCAGAAGTTAAGGTCACTCCTTATTCATTCCCTCTATTGAAGTTATTTTGTTTCTTGAAAGACTTATTGTTATTAATATTCTTTGGTAAAGGCTTCCTTTTTTGACTGTTGTTGTTTTGATTTATAACCATTACCACACTTCTTTCCTTTACTTTCTTCATATCATCCTCCTTCATAAGATGATAGTCATTCCTTTTATGGTCCATTGATTTTTGAAAGCATTATAACTGGACCAACTGGAGTCAAACTAAGACAAGGGAGTCTTCACGATGAACTACACAATGTAGTCTTCATTAACTTTCGTATCGATTGCCTTACTGTTATTATAGCAAACCACAATTTGCTTAATATGATCTACAATCCCATTAGCACCGTCATAAAATAGTGGAATGAGTTGTTCTCAAGATCTTATTATTATCATTCTTAAAGAACTTTTTGTATTTCTTTTTTATGACTTCGGCATATTCCTTAGCATTCTCAATCTTATGAATACTATCAGGAGTAGAGTCCTCCGTATGATACCTCATGATTACTTATAGTTATCATAAAACTTCTAATCATTAACAAAAGTCTCGAAAAAGGGTTTAGCAGGCGAGTCCTCTCTTAAGGTTAAATCTAATTTCATGATTGTTAGATTCATCATAAGAGATTCAACATATTGTTTGTTAAGTTTCAAAATAGGAAAGAATTGAATATTATTTAAAGTTGAATGAAAACTATAATAGCAACAATAATATACATAAAAATGATAAAATAGCTCGAGCCTGATCTAACCCGATTCATCTCGATCCGAAATCAATGAGCTTAGTGTAAATTGACCGAGTTTCAAGTTAAATTTAAATTTTTACTTATATAATTTATTGAAAGCTTAGGATAAACAACCCATCTTGACCTAAAGCCTAAAGGCTAACTATATTAAAAATAATATTACTTTATTTTTAAAACAAACTAAAATTTTTAATAATAAAGCATATTTAAGATAAGGGGTCCAAAGACCAACTAAGTAAATTTACGCCCAAAAGCTCAATCTTTTAGTGGATTTTAATTTAAGTAATGACCCAAATGCTTTATTTATAAAATTAAATTCCTCCTCCTTGTCTTTTCACTTGTATTATGGAAGTTGGGAAATGAGATCTAAGATGCTCGTTTATATTCCTGTATTGAAAGTGAAAAGATAAGAAGGAGAAAACTGATTTTATAAATAGAGCATTTAGGTCTTTGCCTAAATCACAAAACTTCCAAAAAGTTGGCTTTAGGCTTGATTTACTCTAATTAGGCTATAGAATATTTAAGATATTTTTAAAATGGTTAGACTTTTGGGCTTAACGAGTTTAGACCATTTAATATTCATTTTAAAGGTTGGGCTTTTGATTGTAACTCAATCAGTTAAGCTTGACTCAGCCTAAATGGGTCTAATTAAAGCCTAATCAGGCCTTAGTAGCCCGATTGGGCTCCGAGTTGTGGTCAAGATTTTTAAAAATTTTCACTATGACTAGATCTTAGCCCACCTATTACCATTCCTAATATGCATGTACAACAAGATGTTAATTTTTAACTTTGTTAAATGATCCACAAAAGTGATTATTGAATGCTAGAGTTCACTGGACATAAAAAATGAACTCATTCACATATTAGAGGAATATATTAAATATCACAACTAATTCATCAGTTATCTTTAAAATTATAGTAAAATTATATCAATTGATAATATTCAATAAAATTTCTTCACTAATGAAATATCCTACTAAACAATAAACATGTCGATGGCATAATTTCATTACTGTACAAATCTTAGCAAAACAATTTATCAATATTAGAAGAAAATAATAATAATAGATATTTGAATGTCTAGAGTTATGAAAGGTAAATTGATAAGCACATAATATTTAATTATATACAAAATTTTATAATAAATTAATATAATCAAAATGCTATATTAAATAAATGATAACTAGGCAAAATAACATGTGTAGTTGTCCACAAAAATTATCATGTAAATAGATAAAATATTCATTTTGAGATAAAACTGTAAATAAAATGTGCCAAAATGCCTCTCTCAAAATAATAATAATTTTTATGAAAAATGCCCCTAGAAAATGATATGTTGTTATGCTATCTTAAATCCAAAAAAAAATATTTATGATCCAACTTCAACCTTCACCTCTATCCTAGAAAAAACTCGTAGTCCAAAAACCTTTGTCGATGATTTAGATAGAATATTTTCCTTTTTAAATTTCTAAGGATTATTGGCATTAATTTTAACAAAAACAATTGAAAATAAGTTCAAAAAAATTTAAAAAGTCATTGTGAAGCTTCAAGGCTCATGTTTTTTTAGCCCTTTTTGTTTGAAAATGTTACCAGAGAAACACATATAATCATGTGTTTGAACAATACATGAAATGTAAAATTTTACTATTATTAACAAAAAGTTATTAAAAAATAGGTATAATACTCAAAGATCATGAAATGGGAAAATAACAAAATAGTTCCTAAATTATGAAAGAGGCTCTGGTACTATATGTTGAAATTATATTAACAATTAGTGAGCATTAATTATTTTAACACACAATCGTTACAACCAATGCCGCAATTAACCAAATAAATTTATATAGCTTTAAAGCCTATGTAAATTTATATAGCTTAATTTTATAAATCGTCTTAATTTATAAAATTAAGACGATGGACGTTGATTAGAAAATATAAAAATTCAATAGATTGAAGCAAATAAGATAAAACACGATGGAAAGAAGCAATCCTCACCATCTTTTTTTAGGAGGAAAAATGATATTTTTAAAAAAATCTAAACAAAGGTTTTAAATTATAACTTATGAAATATTATAGTCTAATTTGAATATGAATAGCTTAATATTACTAAAGTCTATGT
>JAOQMQ010000195.1:27335319-27353171 GCA_027563845.1 Erythroxylum subrotundum | reverse complement strand
GCCAATTTCCAATCAGTTTGTGTCAGATGTAGCAAACTATTATACATGTATTGGAACTAGCTCCATTATGACCCAATGCTTGAAGTTCTTGTAGTTTAAGAATAATTATTATACTTCAATTTAGTAACAAAACATGGGGCGGTAATTAAGATTTCACAAACATTTAATTTTTGGGATAACTAATCTCAAAGTGTGTAATCATTTGTTTTTTTATTCACTGCTTAATCTTTTACAATTTTTTATTGAATGGCCAAAATTTTAAAACTTCAGGTCCATTTGTTTCTCTTTTATTTCTTGTTATGGTTTTTATTTAAAAAAAACCTATTAAAATACTTATTGACGCAACTAGCTGTTTCTAAAAATTAAAAAAAAAACACAATAATTTTACAAAAATAGAAATATGTTTTTTTTAGTATTTCACAACAGGTTTTGTTTAGCAAAATAAATAAATAACAACATAATCGTTTCTGTAGTAAAATAAATAATAAATAGAAGAATATTAGTAGAAGGACAAAAGAATTTTTACGTGAGAAACCCGAGTCCCAAGAGAAAAACCCATAGGGTGAAGAGAGCCCGAAAATATACACTATGTCAAGGAGAAAATTTACAACTGTTTTTCTCTCTCACACACAAATCCCGGGACTAATGAAGAGTTCACCAATTTGTAACAAGAGTACACCAATAGATGTTACAAAGGACTCCTAAGGCTAAGGGGGTGTTTATATAGTAGTATAATCCTAGGATAGAGAATCTACACATAATAGGAATTTGAAAATAGTGTTAAAAGATGAAAGAAAACCTACATAGAGTAGGAATCTACACAATGTAGGAATCTACATAGAGTTGAAATCTTGAAAGCTTGGGTCATTATCCCAATGAATCTCCACCTTGACATAAGACCGAAAGTAAGAGCTCTCTTCGTAGTAAGCCTCGAAGGGCGCTCAAGTATCAAGAATTTCGACTAAATCTAGGCAATGCTTGAACTTAGCAATAAGTTGTAGCTTGGTCAACAGATACCTTCTACCACCTTGAGAAGCAAGTGACATAAGGTTGCGTTTCAAATCAAGAATGTGACAAATATTAGTGAGGGTTTTAACAATACCATCATAAGTTTTAATATTGGTTGTACCTTTCCCTATCACATCACACTGTGTATTGTTCCCGAAAAGGATAACACCCTTAGCAGTTTCATAGGTGGCAAACCAATCCCTGTGAGGACACATATAAAACATACAACCAGATTCTAGGATCCATTCATATTTGGATCTTTGTTCGCCTGAACAACCAAAAGAACATCACTTCCTAAACTAGAATAAACCACAATAGCCTTGGGAGTATAATCAGATTGATTACCCTTATTTTTACCTTATTTTTTTAGTTTATTTTTCAATTTATAACAACTTGAGACCATGTGTCCAAGCTTCTTACAATATTTACATGTAATATTGCCATCTCTACCTCTAGACTTAGATCTAGACTTCTTATGACTCTTACTGCTCTCCCCCTTCTCAAAAGTTCTACCTCTAACTGTTAAACCCTCAGCCTCCTTCTCAATGGAAGCATAAAACTTTTCTTTAGTCGGCAAAGCAGATTTAACTTCCTCTAAAGAGAGAGTTTCACGATTACCATAAAGCATAATTTCTTTAAAGTGCTTATGAGAATGAGGTAGTTAAATAACAAGAAGCATTGCTTGATTCTCATCATCAATTTTAACATCAAGATTTTCCAAATCAATAATAATGGAATTAAATTCGTCAACATGAGATGGGAACAGGTGTACCTTTGGGCATTTTGAGCGTAAAGAGATGTTATTTGAGACGAAGTTTGTTGGACAGACATTTCTTCATATAAAGGGACTCCAATTTCAACCAAAATCCTACAGTGGTAGTCTCATGGACTACTGCTCGGAGCACTTCACGGATCATACATAACTGAATAGTGGACAAAGATTTTTCGTCCAACTCTTTCCAATCCTCGTCTGACATATTGGTAGGTATCTTTGACTTGCCGGACAAAGCTTTCTTCAATCCATATTATGTGAGAATAATTTGCATCTGGACCATCCAAATAGAAAAACTAATTTTTTTGTCAAACATGTCGATGTTGAATTTGGTTAAAAGAGACATACGATAAGACTTGATTGACCAAAACAAACCTCACTCTGATACCAATTTGCTGTGCTAGTAGCAGCGGAAGCAATGGAATCAATCAAGTAAATAGAGAAAAACAGTAAAAAGATATAAAAATTTTTTACATGAGAAACTAGAGTGTTGGGAAAAAAATCCACGAGGCCAAGAGAGCCCGAAAATATGCACTGTGTCAAGGAGAAAAATTATAACTGTTTTTCTTTCTAACACACATATCCTAGGATTAATGAAGAGTACACCAATACGATGTTACAAAGGAACCCCAAGGGGGTATTTATATAGTAGTATAACCTTAGGGTAGAGAACCTACATAGAGTAGAAGGTTTGAAATAGTGTCATAAAAGGAAAGAAAACCTACATAGTGTAGGAATCTACATAGAGTAGAAATCTTGAAGACTTGGGTCATTATCCTAACAGATTATGTTCCTTTTCTAGTTTTCTTGGTTTCTCATTTTCCATCAACGTCTGGTTTTTCTGCGTTTGTGGTTTTTCTGGTTTATCATTTTCTCATTTACAGTATTGCTTTTATGTTTTTCCAGTTTTTTTTTATTTTTGCGTTTATGCATTTTTGCATTTTTGCATTTCTACATTTTTGGTTTTCTAGCTTCTTCGTTTGTACATTTCTGGTTTCTACATTTCTACATTTCTGGCTTTCCTGGTTTATTGTTTTCTTAAGTTTTGGGTTTGTTCGATCTTAACAAAATTTCATTAGACAATAATACTTGGTTTAATATTTGGATCATAGATAGGAAAAGACTATATTTCTCTTCATAAGTTTTGCAGAAGGTGTAGAACAATATTCTAAGTACATATAAATTTAGGTAAATGGGATGAACAATGTTTCTCCCAGTAGTTAAACTGCAATTATAACCCTTTAAATGTTACTTGTTATGATTAGTTCTCCTTCTACATAAAGAAAAATGTAAAAATAAATCATAGAGAGGCAGAAGTCACTATAACCAAAAAAACCTTTGGCTACGTTTTTTTGGTAATGATTTTAAAATCATAGCTAAATGTGAGCATCTAGCGATTAGTGACGAATCGTCGCCATATTGCAAGCTTTTGGCAATAATTTAGAAAAATCGTCACCAAATGGAAAACCTTTGACTACAATTTTCTGAAATCGTCGCAAGAGACGTATCCTTTAGTGATGGTTTTATAATACCGTCACCAAAGTTGATGAAGACTTTCAATGTATAATAACGAGACTTTTGACGACGACTTTCAATGTATAATAACAAAATAAATCTCTTATTTATAATTATGAATTTACCAACTTTGACTTGATCAGTTTGTGACTGAACATCATATTGGAAAAAATTAAATTTCATATTATTAACAATGATTCTAAGTGTAAAAATAAATTTAACTAACATAAATGTCAAATCATCTAAATAATTTATGAAATTATAAAGTTAATATTACATAAAATTATTCTTTTTATTTTTGTCTTTCAAATTATATGATTTGACAATTTTATATGGTGTCACAAAATTTTCAAATAGTTTTAACATAAAGTTTATAATATAATGATATATGATTCTTACCAAAAAAAACAATAAATAATGATATATGATAAGTAATATAATATAATGATTGATAGTAAGTAATACAAGATTTTAATTAGAACTTTAACAATTCTTAAGGACAAAATAATAAATAAAGTTTTACGCTTATTCCATCGAAAAGAAATAAAAATAATTATTATTTTTTTCAAGTGACATGAGACTTAGTAGATAAGGTAAAGGAGTTTCCTATGTCTGGATTCATAAGAAGGCTCTTTGCATGTTCAAAGAAATCAATTGAAATAGACAAAGATCTTCCCCCAGAAGTTGGTTTGTTGACACCCTCTTTCAAAAACTCCTTAACTTTAACTAAACTAGTAGAAGATATAGTGAATGATTTCCTAGATCCAGTATGGATAACCGATTTAGATGAACTGCATGAACCATGTGTTTCACCTAAGGAACAAGCATTATAGAACATTCACGTTAATTTCTTCACAATCATTTGAAAAATTAAATCCTAAAAACTTAGAAAGCTAAATCAAATGGTATAAGGAACAAATTCGAACACATGCATACCTGATTGAATGACTTCATCAATGTCACAATGAACATACATAGTTTTTGCAATCGACAACTGTTCTAAAACAGCTAATTTCCATAATCCTGTACGGACCATTGGGACATCAAAACCACCTCCATTTTCATATACATTCTCTTGAAGATTTGATGAAGCTTTACATAACACATATTATATACAATCACATGTTCATCTAATAACTTCCTGAAAGAAAATGAGATACAGATAATGAAGAAAGAGAGCTAATTCAGATGGTACAATAAATCTTAAAGAAGAAGATTGGCCATTGAAGGCGAGCAATGATTAGACTTTGATGAGCAGATATATTGCGCATCAATTTATTCTTCAAGAGGGTAAATTCTATTAGTCGAAGCTCATTTATGCCATCGGAAACTATCTGCCATGTTGACATTTTGTGATGAATTTATGTTAACAGTTTTATAATAAAAAAACAATAGAAACAAAAAAGTCATAAATATAATTAATATAGAAACAGATTATACAATTTAATAAGAAAATGAAAAATTATATTAAGATATATGCAATTAACAAAATCTTCATAGAAGAAGCAAAGATCATCAGAACTTGACTTTTTAAGTAGCAAAAAGTCCACTGCACAAGCATATTTTTTGTTTGCCACTCACCTTTGAAGATAAATAAAACCTAGAGTAAATGCCACATATTAATAAGTGATCTGACATCTTTAAGAATATAAGACTTTTTATTTGAATGTTTCATCATTCTAGCAATGTTAATTTTGTGATCTATTAATTGAGACAACTTCATATGATAAGGTTGAGAATGTTAATTGTGTATGTACTACGTTTAAGGGAAGCATAATAAAGTGTGCTTTCCTCTAAAGCCACTATTCTGATAAAAAGAGTTGGGCACCCCGAGCCCCTCATCTGATATGGAGAGAGCTACTATCATGGAATTCAAAACAGAAGGAAGTATAGAAACAGGAAGTCCAACTTTAGGTAATCAATAAGATGCAGAAATCACACAGAAAATGCATGCAAGAAATCGAAGCAGATGAACTTATCAAGTTTAGAGAAGTTAAGCACAAATTTAAAAAGAAGGAAGACTTCCCTGAAGAGTTGAAATAAAATTTTATTTAATTAAAATTTTAAAGTGATCAATTCAATTAATTAAAGTTGCAAATTTCAACTTATTTATAAAAGTTAAGATTTTATAATGAAAGAATATATAAAACGGATGAAATCAAATTCACTAATAAACTAGAAATCATAATTAAAGTGATAAATTCAGGTAACTGAAGATATGAATTTCTATTGATTAATAAAAATTGAGATTTTATAATTAATGAATAAGTAAAATGTACATATATTAATAAAATGAATAAGATGAAAACAAATTTATTAACAAAAGAAGATAGGATTTTAGGAAATGAAAAAAAATGCAATTGAAGTGATCAATTCAATTAATTAAAGTTACGGATTTCATTTTTCTTGAAAAATTAGTTATGGATTTTAATTGATTAATAAAAATTGAGATTTTATAATAAATGAATATATAAAACATACATATATTGATAAATTAAATAAGATGAAACTAAATTCATTACTAAAGGAGGATAGGATCATAGGAAATGAAAGAAAAATATTATAATTAAAATGAGAAATTCAATTAATTGAAGTTAAGAATTGAGTTAATTACCAAAAATAGTCCAAAATTTCACCAATTTTTTAATTATAGCCTGAACTTTAAAAAGTCGCAATAAAATGTTCAAATTTTGAATTTTTTTCAATTCTAGCCTAACGTTAATCTCGCCGTTATCTTTGCTGATATGGCACTAACACATGTCAAGGGCCTCTCATTAATCAGACACGTTAGCATAATTAGCATAAGTCAGTATAATTATTGAAATGACGTCGTTTCAACAAATAAACAACAGACCCGGTCGTTCTCAACCTTTAACCTAAATCCCTAAGTCTGTCATTGCCAAGACAGTCGTCGAAGAAATCGTTGCTCAACCGACTCCGATGTATGCAAAAAACCAAATCACTGAAGGGCATCTCAGTATTGCTGGAAATGGTTGGATACATTTGAATCATGTAATTTTCGTGGCTTATGTAGACAGTGTTGTACCATTTTCTTCAAATTATAATATGGTTGTTTGTGGGTAAACTATCAAAAGGAAGTGACTGAATGATAATATGCCACTAAGTAAGAATGTTGTTTCCAGCTCTTTGTAATTTGAAGGCGATCTATCTGGTGCAATACCCTCTATTTGGTCTTGGAAATTTTAGTTCAGATGAAATATCCTATAGACTGCTGACTTTTTGGTGTTTATGAATAGATAGAAGTCCTTTTGAACAAAGGGAAGATGCCACTGCCTCCACTTCACTCATTGCTAATAAAGGGTCGAAGCCAGAATGGGAACTCTAAGACAGGTTTATCTAGAAGACTTTCCTTTTTTCTCATTCAATTGTTTTCCTTTCGTGTGCACAAGGTGAAAATTTTGCAGAGTTGCCGTTATATTCTCCTCAGATGTGGGAAGATGAAGATGAAAGATGTAAAGTTATGATGGAAAAGAAATCAAGGGGTTCTCTTGCTAGGTCAGATAGAAAAACTAGAATCCAGGAGAAAAAGAAGAAGAAATTGCTGAGAGAATAAGGTTATATGTTTTGGTTTCACTTGACAGAATCTTCACTTAACAAGTTTTAGGCAAACTGGTGTAGTGCAATTGCTAAGCCAGTTTAAGTATTCTAATTCTCTTGCAATTTTCTATATGTTATAGGGCTCAAGGGAAGAAGGATCCTGAAAACAATTTGCCCCATTTGATAGGTAATATAGGAGTTCAAACTCATCAATCACGTTCTGCTCTTGACGTGCAATAAATAGTTGTCCAACTTCAGAAGTCCTATATCTCTATCAATGTGGGAACAACATTTTCCCAATCTTGACTGCCAAGTGTTTCTATTGAATCACGAAACATGGGATATCAAATGTGTAATTCAGTTACTCACATTGATGTTGAAAAACCTACAATGCAAGGTCAGAAAACAAATACATCTATTCAACAGTTAGTAACTTAGTTTCAACCTTCCAACTTCTTAGTCCAAGAAAGCCATAGAGAAAGTGATAATCTCAACCAAGTTACTTATGGCTTAGTTAAGTTAAACGACCATGAAGTTCACAAACAGAGTGCTGATAGTGTCAATAATGGCAGTTATGCTTTCCATGAGCGATGCAGTGGTTGGAAATATGGGATTTTTGGCTTTCATCATCCCATTCATCCACTACATAAACAACCATTAAGAACTATAAAAGATCAGCAACCATTAAAAAGCTTAAACCATCACCATCTGATAAACCTACTATATAAATAAGGTTATCATAAGCTACAACTATACAAATATTAAGCTCAAGGAAGAAGTTAATATGGAGACAATTGTAAATTTATGCATGAATCAAGGGATGCACACAGTGTTTTGAAACTTAGGTTAATTTCTACCAATAATAACAAATTCACCTTGAGCACTATTGCCTAGGTGAATATAATGTGAACTATTGTACTGAAAAATCACACTAGGTAAATTCCCAGGAAAGACTGGAGGGGTCACAAACGGTACCACTTAAAACCCAACCTCCTAGACAGAATTTTCCTAGACATGTAATTTAATAGTACAATAATTCACTACAACTATACCCGACAATAGCTATTAAATAGAAAAATAAAGAACACTATAATTTAACGAGGTTTGGCCAATTATGTCTACTTCCTTGAGCATTACTAAATCGATATTTCACTATTTTCAGGAAATAATACAAGTGAAATATTACAAAAGGAGGGGGGAATTTTTTACCTTAAAGAAAGATAGACAATTTTTGGGATATCTAACATAGGTAAAGGAGTCTTATTTTTATATTTACCTAGGAACTTGGAGACCAAAGAAACAAAAGATGAGCATCATATAGTAAACAGCTGACCAATTCATGGTTAAAATGAAACGACAATCAACATTATAAGCAATTAGATATACCAACATTAAATAATAATAAAACATTCAGTCAAAAGGTTTCTTCAGTATAGTAATATTTCATAATATTAACAATTCTCCACCTTGATGTATTTCACATATTCAAATCGCTCACAAAACTCATCATTAGCAGTGTCTTCAAATGCACTTTACAGTGCCCATCCTCAATTTTTAGTAATATTGATCAAGTCCAAACAATGTTGGAATTTGACTGCAGTCACCACCTTTGTCAACATATCAATATGATTGTTGGTGGTATTAATCTTTTGGATTACTGCTCCACCTTCTTCCAGAACCTCTCGTACAAAGTAATATCAAACATCAATGTACTTTGTCCTTGCATGATAAACTTGGTTCTTTGATAAATGAACAACACTTTGACTATCACAATGTACTTTGACATGCTTCTATCAAATTCTCAATTCATTAAGCAATTTTTGAAGCCAAATTGCCTCCTTCACAGCCTCTGTAGCTGCCATATACTCTGCCTCTGTAGTCGAAAAAGCAACTGTTGATTATAAGGTAAACCTCCAACTTATAGGTGCCTTTGCAAGAGTAAACCCTTAGTTAGTAGTTAATTGACATTTATCTAGAACACCATAGTTAGAATCACAATATCCAACTAAGCAATGACCAACTTTCTCATCTCGCTCAAACATTAATCCAATATCTACGGTATTCAAAATATATTATAGAATCCATTTTTCAGCTTGCCAATGCACCTTGTCTGAATCATGCACGTACCTGCTCACGATTTGTACTACTTGTAAAATGTCAGGCATTGTACACACCATTGCATACATCAAGCTGCCAACTGCATTTGCATACGGTACTTTAGTAATGTACTCTCGTTCTACATCTTTCTTTAGAGATAAGGATGCACTGAGCTTTATATGAGGAGTGAGCGGGGTACTAATAGGTTTTGACTTTTCATTCATGCCAAAATGTTGTAGTACCTTTTTCAAATATTGCTTTTGAGTCAAACACAGTCTCCCCAACTTTTTGTCTCTACTTATCTCCATGCCAAGAATTTTCTTGGCTTCACCTAGATCCTTCATTTCAAACTCCTGATTTAACTAAATCTTCAATCTCTTACTTTCTCTTTGATTCTTTGAAGCTGTCAGCGTATCATCAACATACAGGAAAAGATAGTTGTAGGATCCATCTTGTAGCTTACAAAAATACACAGTGATCATATTTGCTTCTTGTGTACTTTTGTCCCATCATAAACTTGTCAAATCGGTTGTACCACTACCTCGGAGATTGCTTCAATCCGTACAACAAATTTTCAAGATTGTACACTATATTCTCTTTTCCAGCAACTTTAAAACCTTTGGGCTGAGTCATATAGATTTTCTCCTCTAAGTCTCCATGTAAAAACATAGTTTTTACACCCAATTGAACTAGTTCCATATCAAACTGTGCTACTAAAGCCAACAAATTCGAATAAATGAATGTTTTACAACTGGAGAAAAAATTTCATTATAATCAATTCCCTCCTTCTGAGCATAACCTTTGACCACCAGTCTTGCTTTGTAACGAACATTAATCTTGTAAGGAAATCCATCTTTCTTTGCATGTACCCATTTGCATCCAATTGCCTTCTTTCCTTTTGGGAGACTAGCTAGCTTCCACATTTGATTCTTATTAATGGAATTTATTTCTTCATTAATGGCTATGCTCCACTTATCTATTTCAAAACTTTGGACTGCTTCATGATAAGTGGTAGGAGTTTCATCATTTGCAATTTGAGATGCATAAGCCACCATTCATCAAAGCGAGCAGGTCTTTAAATTTGTCGTTTTGGCCTACTTAATTCAATAGATTCATGTTATTGATGTGGAGGTTCTTGAGATTGAACCTCTTCTTCATTCGACTCCTCTTCTACTATAGGAGTGTCTTCATCTACTTCATCATTTGTTGCTTGGTTTATAATCCTTCTTTCAAACTCCACCTATTTCAGAGCACTCTCCACTTGTTGTAGAGTACCATTAGTCTACCGACCACCTTCAATTATCACCTTTTTCACAATGGTAGACTCATCAAAGGTGACATCTCTACTAAAGATTATCTTTCCCGTCTTTGTACATCAAAGACGATATCATTTCACACCAGAAGTGATCCCTATGAAAATTGTTTTCTTTGCACGTGGATTCAAATTTGACTCCTTAACATAATAGTATATAGTGGAACTAAACACATATAAGGAATCATAATTTGTAGCAGGGTTTTCAAACCTTTTTTCCAAAGGTGTTTTACCACTAATAGCAGTTTATGGAAGGCGATTGATGAGATGACATGCATATGTAATAGCCTTAGCCCAAAATTCTCTGCCAAACCCAGTATTGGACAACATACACTGAACTTTCTCCAGCAATGTCCAGTTCATAAATTCTGTCACCCTATTTTGTTACCGTGTATCCCTGACTATGAAGTGTCTGACAATACCTTCTTCTTCGCAGACTTTGAAAAATGGATCACTCCTATACTCCCCACCATTATTTGTACATAGACGTTTGATCCTTTTGCTTGTTCGATTTTCCACCATTTTCTTTTATTTAAGGAAAATTCCTAACACTTCATCCTAAGTGTTCATAGTATACACCCATATTCTTAGGGAAAAATTATCAACAAAGGTCATATAATAGTGTTTTCCTCCCAAAGAAGCTGTTTTGGAAAGTCCCCACACATCAAAGTGAACATAATCTAAAATACCCTTCGTTTCATGAATTGCAATGCTGAATTTCACTCTTGCTTGCTTCCCTTTGACACAATGCTCACAGAAGTCTAATTTGTAGGCCTGAACTCCTTTCAACAATCTTTGATTTACTAATATCTTCAAAAACATTTCACCTGCATGTTCCAAACGCATATACCACAACTTGGCTGCTTCTAGCTCTTGATCATTAATAGAAGTTATTGTTGTTGTTCCAATAACTACATTACCTTGGTAATAATACAAGTTATTATTTCTTCGAATTCCTTTAATTACTACAAGTGCACCAGAGATGACTTTCATTACTCTATTTGCTACATTTTCAGTGTAGCCTTTTGATTCTAGAACTTCCACATAAATGAGATTCTTTGTCAAACTTGGCATGTATTTGACATCAGTCAGAGTCCTAGTTGTTCCATCATGATTTCTCAAGCAATTAACTGATCTCATTTGTTCTGCAGGGATTGTCATTTGTTGTGTAAACAACTCCACTTTTTAGCTCTCTAAAATCATAGAACCAATCTCGATTGGGACACATATGATGGCTATAGCCTGAATCTAGTAGCTATGGACTAGAAGGGCTTATTGAGAATGTATCAATCAATGAAAGATCTGAGTCTGCATCTTCACACTCAGCAACATTCGAATTTGCAACAAACTTTCCCTTATGAAGTTTGTTTTTATTCTTCAGCTTTGGAAAATGCTTTTCGAGTGTCCTTTTTCCCGAAAAAAGGCACATTCATCTTTGCTCAATTTGAGCCTGTATTTCGATTTCCCTTTCTTTCCTTTAGTCTGGCTCTGCGAACGACCTCTGACTACCAAAGCTTATGTTGCTCCACTTGTACGTTCTTTCTTTGTCTTCCTTCTCAATTCATGACTATACAAAGCAGCTTTAACTTCACTAAGAGACACAGCAACCTTCCCATGAAGTAGAGTAGTTTTAAAAAACTCAAACTCCTCAGGAAGGGATACCAACAACATCAAAGCAAGATCTTCATCTTATATGTCACACCTAAATTCATTAAATCAGTAACTAACTGATTAAAACTGGTGATGTAATAATTTATAATAGTACTTGAAACATAAGAGAAACAAAACAATCTCTTCTTCATATGGAGCTTATTTTGACTGCTTTTCTTTAAGAATTTCTCTTCAAATGCGTTCCATAATTTAGAGGCAGAAGTTTCTTTTGTGAAAGTATACTTTTGCTCTCTGGAAAGACAAGATCGAATTGTATCACATGATAAACGATTTATAATCTTCCAATCTTTTTCCTCAACATCAACTGGTTTCTTTTCTTCAATGACAATGTCAAGACTTTGCTAAAAAAGAATGTCTTAAATCTCACTTTGCCACATGCTGAAATGACTCGTATCATTAAAAATCTTCATTGCAAATTTTGCATTTATCACAGCAGTCCTTGCTAGAATAAAGAAGCTAGAAGCTGTCAACATGGTTGGTGCGGTCGTATCTTTGATTTCTATCATTTCTACTACAATTTCTATTCAATAGTTGTCCACGCGAATTGCCAATAGCCCAAGGAAAAATCTTTTCTGAAATGGAAGATCAAACTATGCTACAACTACAGAGCATATTAAGAAAAAAAAAAAACTTTGGCTCTGAAACCAATTGTTGTGAAATTTTAGTTAATTTCCACCAATAATAACAAATTCACCTTGAGTACTATTGCCTAGGTGAATAGAATGTGAACGATTGTACTGAAAAATCACACCAAGTAAATTCCTAGAAAAGACTGAAAAGATCACAAACGGTTCCACTTAAAACTCAACCTCCTAAACAGAATTTTCCTAGACTTCACTACAACTATACCTGACAATAGCTATTAAATAGACAAATAAAAAATACCAAAATTTAACGAGATTCAACCGGTTATGTCTACTTTCTCGAACATTATTAAAATGATATTTTACTATTTTCAAGAAATAATACAAGTAAAATATTACAAAAGAAGGGAGAAAATTTTTGCCTATAGAAAAAATCGGCAATTTTTGGGATATCTAACATAGGTGAAGGAGTCTTCTTTTTATAACTTAAGAAGACTCCTCCATCTTTATATTTATTTCTTCAGTACGGGAATATGTCATAATGTTAACACACAGCCTAAAGAGGGAAGAGAGGTGGTGATCTGACAATCAAATTGGCAGGAGAAACAATGACACTGACTTGAAAATCTTTTGTAAGCTGAAAGTCTTTTGTATGGATTGTACCATTGTTTGAACATTACCTAAAATACTTGTTATGCTTTACTAGTAATTGTTGAGCTTGTGAATGAAAAATTATCACAAGTAGAATGATGTATTCAGAAACCAAATGATTTATTGGTTCTCGTTTTGACGTTAGGCAGCTTTGTTCAAATAGAAAGAACGTGAAGGAATATAAGTACTTAAATAGCATATTTTAGACAATGTTAAGGTTTACTGGTTTACCCAGAACTGTGGAAAATCTCTCTTTTCCACTAGAAGCAATTTGATAGTTGGGATTGGATTGGATCCCACCAAGCACCAGCAATATACCTAACAGCTTCACTTTGACAATTGTCTGTAGCGTTTCTCCAACTAGCCATTAATGTACAGGTCCAATGGTCCTTTGCTTTAAATTTTTTTCATTGCTATGCAATGATCCACACCAAATATAGGTGAACTATCCAAGTGGGAAGATTCCATACTCTTTATCTGGTATGAACGTGTTATTTTGTACTCTATTTCGTGTCCTTGTTATATATATATAGTTGTATTGGAATATCACAGTAATAGATAGATCAACATGAAGTATGCAATTTTATGTCCACTTTCACATGTTCGATGGAGTTTTCATCTCAATTGCATTCCTGGCGGTATAGGGCTTAAAAGTTGCAGCTTATTGTTCGTGTTGATATTTAAACTTGTTTAGTTTCTGTAATATGGAAGGAACATTGGTTAAATGTCAAAAATATTTTCAATCTTTTCAAGAGAGGAAAGACATGGATTTAATAACTTGATTTGGTGTTGTTTACTGCTGTATCCATTTTGTATACAGTACTTTTTCATTTAACAGCACTTTAGCAGTCCAAGGTTTGGTGACTGTCTTCTGCATTTTTCACATTAGCAGTGCTTTCAACGAGGACATGTGAATCTTTGATTGCTTTCTCAACAAGGACATGAAGTTCATAAGGAATATTTGGTGTCGTAGAACCATCTATCGGGCGACACTCTCCATATTCAAGTGTATCAGGGTCCCAATTTTTACCAAGGCACATCATTTTCAAGTGCAGCCTTGCACCATCACGATAACCAGGTTGATAGAGACCTCCAGATCCCAGTCCAAAGTTTCGGCAAAGTGTCACTCTTCCGATCTAGAAGAACAACAGAATACGCTAGTAAAATCAACAATTGTGGGGTTTAAAATAAGGGAAACTACATAAACAACTACTTGGTAGAAAAGCTTCTCTGCACTACTAAGAGTCTAAAACCAGTAGTTTTTGAAAATATTAACCACATCCTAGTTGAAATAATCAAGGAATTACAAGTCTGAATATTATCACCTTTCAAGAAATAGCAACTGAACTTGCAAGATGAAAATTAAGTAACCATGAGTTTAGGCATGCACATGATCAGTGTGAACCATAATTTTGCAAGAGAAATAAAAGAAAGCACATATAGGACCTGATCATCCATGGATAAGTAGCCCTTTAAAAGAACCATTCCAGGTCTTAGTATACTGCCACTTATTCCCTTTGTAGCACGTTTAATTTCATTCCGTCTTTCCCTATTCTTGACAAGCAGAGATGGTTTTTAAGGGGGCAAATATCAAAAGGTTTAACTAATGCCACTTGCTCTGACTGCCCTTGATCTCCAACCGCTACATCATAATTCGAACTCTTTCCAATGGAAGTCTGTTTCTCGTTACCCAAATGAGAAGAACAAGGCATAGAATCATCCTCAATGACTGAACCTGAAACCATTGAACACTCATTTTGTCCTCACCATAACGTTCAGGGTCCACAAAATGAATCAAAAGACATATAGCACCATCCATGGACTCACCATATAAAAAACAAGGCAACCCATTAAGCTGTCCTATTTCACGAAACTGAAGCAATTAAGGCAATCTTCGACAACAAGATCAACATTGGGCACACAAGCCCTAAGGCCTTCAGATCTGCCATGTCCTTCAATATCAAGAGCAACACAAATAAAACCCATGTGGGCCAGGAACCTCAAAGGTCCAGCTAATGTCATTACTATAGCCATGGACCATACAAATGACACCTTTTGGTCCTCTGTTTGGTGATATTCCTTCGCCATTTTCGGACGATGATCTGGAGTAGGAAGAGGGTTTTGTACGTGTTCTGCTTCAGTGGTTTGATTTTTTTGCATACAGCAGAGGCCGGTTGGGCAACAATTTGGACTTAGGGATTTAAGGTTAAAGATTGAGAACAACAGGGTATGTTGTTCATTTGTTGAAGCCACATTATTTCAATAATCAAACTGACATATGCTAATTACTCTGGGTTGTCTGATTAATAAAGAACCCTTGATATGTGGCATTGTCACGTCAGTAAAGATAACGATGAGATTAACGTCAGACTATAATTGAAATAAATTGAAAGTTTAGATATTTTATTATTACTTTTTAAAGTGCGGACTATAATCGAAAATTTGACAAAATTTTGGGTTTTTTTTTGTAATTAACCCTTAAGAATTTCAATTGATTAATATAAATTGAGATTTTATAATTTATGTATACATAAAATGTACATATATTGATATAATGAATCAAATGACACCAAATTCATTAATGAAGAATGATAAGATTATAGGAAATGGAAGAAAAATATTATAATTGAAATGAGAAATTCAATTAATTGAAGTTACGAATTTCAATTGATTAACAAAAATTGAGATTTTATAATGAATTAATATATAAAAGATACATATATTGATTAAATAAATAAGATGAAACTAAATTCATTAACGAAGAATGATAGGATTATAAGAAATGAAAAAAAAATATAATTGAATGAAAATTTCAATTAATTGAAGTTATTAATTTCAATTGATTAATAGAAATTGAGATTTTATAATGAATGAATACATAAAACGTAGATATATTGATAAAATAAATAATATAAAATCAAATCCATTAATGAATAAGGATAAGATTATAGGAAATGAAAGAAAAAATATTATAATTGAAGTGAGAAATTTAATTAATTAAAGTTACAGATTTCAATTGATTAATAAAAATTGAGATTTTATAATGAATGAAGATATAAAACATACATATACTGATAAAATAAATAAGATGAAACTAAATTAATTAATGAAGGAGGATAGAATTATAGGAAATAAAGGAAAAATATTATAATTAAAGTGAGAAATTCAATTAATTAAAGTTACGAATTTCAATTGACTAATACAAATTGAGATTTTATAATTGATGAATACGTAAAATGTACATATATTGATATAATGAATCAAATGACATCAAATTGATTAATAAAGGAAGATAGGATTATAGGAAATTAATGGAAAATATTATAATTGAAGTTATCAATTCAATTAATTGAAGTTACAAACTTTAATTGATTAATAAAAATTGAGCTTTTATAATGAATGAATATATAAAAACTTACATATATTGATAAAATAAATAAGATAAAACTAAATTCATCAATGAAGGAGGATAAGATTACGGGAAATGAAAGAAAAATATTATAATTAAAGTGATTAATTGAATAAATTAAAGTTACAATTTTCAATTGGATAATAAAAGTTGAGATTTTATAATGAATGAACATATAAAACGTAAATGTATTGATAAAATGAATAAGATGAACTCAAATTTATTAATGAAGGAGGATATGATTATAAGGAATGAAAGAAAAAAAAATTATAATTGAAGTGAGAAATTCAGTTAATTGAAGTTACGAATTTCAAATTGTAATTATGAATTTCAATTGATTAATAAAATTTAAGATTTCATAATGAAAAAAATATAAAACATACGTATATTGATTAAATGAATTCATTAATGAAGGATGATAAGATTATAAGAAATGAAAAATATATATAATTGAAGTGAGAAATTCAATTAATTAAAGCTACACATTTTAATTGATTAATAAAAATTTAGATTTTATAATGAATAAATATATAAATGTTCATATATTGATAAAATAAATAAGATGAAAACAATTTTATTAATGAAGGATGATAGGATTATAGAAAATGAAAAATATTATAATTAAAGTGAAAAATTCAATTAATTGAGGTTATAAATTTTAATTGATTAATACAAATTAAGGATTTATAATGAATAAATTTATAAAATATACATATATTAATAAAATGAATAAGATGAAACCAAATTTACTAATAAATGATAAGATTATAGGAAATGAAAGAAAAATATTATAATTAAAATAAGAAATTCAATTAATTGAAGTTAGAAATTTCAATTGATTAATAAAAGTTGAGATTTTGTAATGAATGAATATATAAAACTTATATATATTAATAACATGAATAAGATGAAACCAAATTTATTATGAAGGTACTTACCAAAAAAAAATTATTACGAAGGAGAATATGATTTTAGGAAATGAAACAAAAATGTTATAATCAATTCAATTAATTGAAGTTACAAGTTTTAATTGATTAATTAAAATTAAAATTTTTATAATAAATGAATATATAAAATATACATATATTGAAAAAATGAATAAGATGAAACAAAAATTCATTACTATAGAAGAATAGAGTTATAGAAAATAAAAAATATTATATTTAAAGTTATCGATTCTAAGTAATTGAATTTGCGAAAGGTTGTACGACTGATTGGCTTCATAAATAATGTCATATATTTATAATAAATAAAAAAATTTTAGGGAACAAGAAA
>JAOQMQ010000195.1:27306909-27321872 GCA_027563845.1 Erythroxylum subrotundum | reverse complement strand
ACCCATGAAAGAAGAACCGAATCTCTTCTTCTTCCTTTCTTCTTACATGGCCGAACCTTCCTCCCTCCTTCTCTCCTTTGGAAATTTTCGTGAGCTTCTTACAAGACTTAGGGAAAGAATAACTTGAAAACCTACCTTTTTTCTTCCTTTGGCCGAAATCCCCATCTTTCCTTTCTCCTTTGTCTTGGCCGAAAGTTCTTCCTCTCTTCTTTGTAAAAATCGTGAACCTCTCTTCCCTTTTTTTTTTTTCAGATGTCGTGAACCTCTTCTAAAAGACTTAAGTGATTTATGTTATTAACTAATTAACTTAATAAACTTAAGACTAACTCACTACTTAAGCCCACAAGCCCAAATGTCTTCTTTCCCTCCTAAACACTTGAAATTTCACTAAATTTCCATCTTCCCTCCTAATTTCGTGGGCTTCATGAATTGGTCCCTCCTTCTTCATTTAATTGTAATTTAAATGGACCCTAAAGAACCCTAGCCCATTTGCTTGCTTTCCTCTTCTTTTAATGGCATTACAAAGACTACAAAGCCCAATGTTTCCTTTCTTCTTCATGTAAATGATATACTAAGACTACAAGGCCCATCTTTATAACCTTAAGCTTTAAAAGCCTTTATGATCTTCCTAATGGCACCCTTATACCAACTCATTCTTTTTAAATTCTAACAACTTAATAAAACTCTAATTTAACTAAATCCTTTCAATTAATTTCTCAAATCCACACAAGCTCTAATTAAATCTAATCCCTCATTTATTCTCAATAACCTAAATTCATGGGACCCTCAATTCATATAATTCTCTTTTTACGACTTTTAACAATTTATCAAACAATTGATTTAACTAAATCTCTTCATGTAATAATCATAACCTAAACAATAAATCCTCAATTTATTCCAACCAAAAGTAAAATTATCAAATTAAACTTCAAAATAAAATTAGACAACTTATTGACCAAAGAAAAAAAAATCGGGGCAATCGGGGCCCAACAATAAGTTTTTAACTTTAACTTAAATCCTAAAGAATTATAGATAAGCATATATCCATGTAACTACATGTTAAACTAATGTAACAGTAAAGTGTGATAATCAAAAGTTTTCTTAAATTGTTTTCATGCTATCTAATCTACTTCCGTTATTAACTAACAAAGACAACAATGTGGTAGTTAAGATCAACAAGATTATGAAAGCTACTAAATCACACTTGAATTGAAGCTGTCATTCCTACTCTCTGCTCCTTTTTTAGCACAAACACTGAACAACGATATCATCACTTCTATCTTTTTAACTCTTTCTCCAATCAGATACACTCTTTCCTTTTCTCTCTCTAACACTCCTTTCCTTGTGCGCGTAGTATAAAGCAAATGGTTAATTGCATCATGTCCGAACCATTGTCAAGCCAGAGGGCGATGAATTATACACAACATTAAACACCTAAAACACCATTAATCGATGATAACCATCGACATAACAAAATTTTGTCTCTGGCCCACAAGTTGAAGACATTCAACACCAACCCGATATACAAGATTGAAAACTAAGCACGTTCTATCTACAGATTCAAGCAGATGCAACAACAGACAACACATAGCTAGTGACAAATGCAAAAGAAACAAACCCAACTTAAGAGACGAGAGAGATTCAAACAATAACCAAAACCTTGATAGAGATTCAAGAAAGAAAGTATAAAAGAAAATGGATAATGGAATTGAAAACCTAACCCAGTAGAAAAGAAGAGAGAAATATGCAATTATATCGACAAAAAAAATTGAAGAAGAAAGAAAGGAAGAAAATTACCAGTGCTACTTCTTGGTTTCTGGTGTTTCGCAAGGATTAGTTTATGGAGAAATAGGAGGAGTACATTCATTCGCGGCAGGGAGAGAATAGAGAGTAGAGAGTGATTTAAAGGAGTGTCATTCGCGACAGAACGTGCGCCAAAATTAAAGAGTAATTACTCTCATTCCTCTAGATTACGAGAGGAATGGAGTATTACCTAAAAATAAGGAATGAAATAATTATCTGTTCAATGATAGTTTCTTACCAAACATTATTTTTCATTCCATAACCATACCTCTTTTCCCATTCCCACTAAACAAGCACGCCTTTACTACACCTTTAGGCTTAAAGAAAAATGAACCAGAGAAAGAATCTCAAGAGTTTCTTGCTAGTCAAACTTCACTATTCCAATTAAGATATCCCACAACAATGTCACTTGGATTTATAGAATCTTAAGCAATGTAACTACATTTGTTAAATGAACAAACATATATAGAATGGAATCCATGAACTAAATGGAGATCAGAATAAGATGCACGGACTAGCTATTGAAGAAGATTATAAGAAGAGATAGTTATGGCTTATGAGTCTGTTGTGGACGCAATTGTGGGCCAAGTGTACTTGAGGAAGAAGCATTAATTTCGGTTCCTTATTTCCATTCTAGTTAGTCAAGTTGTTATTTCTGTTTGAGTCAGTTTGTTGTTTCTATCTTTGCTGTTATTTCTATCTTTGTTGTATTTCCCTTTTAAAGAGAAACTTCCTCAATAGAACTTCTAGTGATGTAAGGAGACTAGCCTATTTATATGGCAATCGCAGCAATAAAGAATAGGCAAGAAATTTTAATCAAAACACGAGATCGAAGTTCTCTCTTTCATTGAATTCCAAGGTTTCAGTCTCCCTTAAACAAGTTGAATTTACATTAACGATAGGTCGATCTAAGAACCCAAATAAGGGCAAGGAGAAAGGAAGGTTGATTGAACTTGACTTTACTGGCAATCACCCTGTGACGCAATCCATAACTCGGAAACTTAACAATTTGGTATCAGAGCCTAACATAATAGGCGATGAAATGGAATCCAGAATTGAATCCCGATTTCAAGAAGAACGGTATATAATAGACTCTAAGTTTTCTATAATGGAACAACACCTTGGTGAGCGGATTGTGCAAATCATGCAGGAAAAATTCTCGAGCTTGGGATTGGGCGGCCACAAGCATGTACAAAAGGGGGTGAAGCAAGCAACTCCGCTACTCCAACAAAGGGACGACCCATCACTGGCGCCATTACTTCACTGGCCATGATTCCCTGATTTGCAAAATTGGATTTTCCGACTTATGATGGAAAAGAAGATCCATTAACTTGGGCGCACCGCTGTGAACAATTTTTTTAGAATCAAAATACACCTGAGATAGAAAAGGTGGGACTCTTAGGTTTTCATCTTTTGGGAGAAGCACAACTGTGGTACTATCAGTTAAGAAGAGCCAAGGGAACCATGACTTGCTTGGAATTTCAAAAGAGTTGCTTTCAACGTTTTGGACCTCTAGAGAGTAGCAATCCCGTGGGGGAGTTGGTCACTCTGCGACAAATAAGTACAGTGGAAATTTATCAACGCCAATTTCAGGAGAAATTAGCCCGAGCTGTTGATCAAATTCCAGAACATTTGCGCGTGGGATTGTTCATGGTTGGATTAGATGACTCTCTCCAGTTGGATGTTCAATTAATGAAGTCGCCAGATTTATTTGGAACGATGAGCATGGCTAGAGCTTATGAACAAAAGCTTCACTTACAAAAAAAAACACCAGTATATGGAGGCTACCATGGCAACTAAGAAACTCCAGTATACCTTCAACAGCAGTAACCAAACCAATCGTCTCCCACACACCTTTCTTCAAAAAATTGTCACAGGCGAAGATGGCGGAGCGATGGTCAAAAGGCTTATGTTATAATTGTGATGAATCGTACTCGGCTACACATCAATACAAGCAGTTTTTCTGGTTAGAATTGGCTGAAACTGAAGAAGATCCTCAGGAGGACAACTTAGAAGTTGCTTCAAAAATATCGTTGCATGTTATTACTGGACAGTCTCACAGTAGTACCATGCAGTTACCAGCTCTCATGAATGGACAACCAGTGCTAGGCTTGATCGATTCCGGTAGCACTTATAATTTCTTGAGTTTTGTAGTAGCTCAACATCTCACTCTCTGCATTCAATCCTTTCCAAACACCACAGTTTCCATTGCCGATGGAGAATGAGCTAAGAGTTTGGGCATTTGTCTTCGAGTTCCATTTTCCATTGCTGGCTATGATTTTTCATCAGATTTTTATGTGATTCCACTCGGTGGGTTTGACATGGATTTGGGAGTTAAATGGTTGGAAACATTGGGGCATATTTTATGGGATTTTACTGCACTCACCATGAATTTCTCATTAAAGGGCACCTCTATTTTACTACAGGGATTACCACAACATGGAGACCATCACACCCACCTCTTTATTGAAAATCCTTCCACCAAACTGTAACTAGAAGAGCTCATATCTGCATTTGAAGACTTGTTCCAGGAGCCCACTGGCTTACCACCAATCCACGAGTGCAACCATTGCATTTGTCTACTTCTTGGTACAGCTCCTATAGTGGTTCGACCATACTGATACCCACATCGACAGAACGATGAGATTGAAGCACAATGTAACAAGATGCTGCAACAAGGGTTTATTCGACCTAGTCGATCACCATTCTCTTCTCCAGTTTTGCTAGTTCCCAAACAGGATGGTTCTTGGTGACTTTGCATTGACTATCATGAACTGAACGCAAGGACGGTCAAGGACAAGTTTCCCATCCCTGTAGTCGATGAATTACTCGATGAGTTACATGGTGTCAGGTACTTTACTAAATTGGATTTACAGTCAGACTATTATCAAGTTCGTATGTACCAGGTTGATGTAGGCAAGACTGCTTTCCGTACGCACCATAGGCATTTTGAGTTCCTTGTAATGCCTTTCGGCCTTACTAATGCTCCCTCTACTTTTCAGGCCTTGATGAATGAGATATTCCATGAATTTTTACGTCAATTTGTGTTGGTATTTTTTGACGATATATTGGTTTACAGTAAGACATGGGACAAGCATTTGATTCACATGCGGAAGGTCTTTACCTTGTTTTGAGCTCACAGGCTTTACTTAAAGAGCTTTAAGTGTTGTTTTGCATAAGCTCACGTGGCATATTTAAGCCACACTATCTCTATTGATGGTGTCAGGGTTGATATGAGCAAGGTGCAATCCGTTTTAGCATGGCCACAACCACAGTCTCTCACTTCTCTCTGCAGTTTTTTAGGCCTCACTGGTTACTACAGCAAATTTATTCGTGATTATGGGTTATTGGCTGCTCCCCTCACTTCGATGCCAAAGAAAAATTCAGTCCTATGGACAGAAGCAACCTTAGAAGCATTTGAGCAGTTGAAGTGTGCCTTATCTACTGCACCCAGTTTACAACTGCTTGACTTCACTAAGGATTTTGTTGTCGAGTGCGATGCTTCTGGTAGGGTATAAGGGTTGTTCTACAACAAGAGGGGGCATCCCATTGCCTTCTTCAGTAGGCAACTGGCACTGCGCCATCAGAAGCTCGCGACTTATGAGAGGGAATTGATGGGGTTGGCTAAAGTCATGCAATACTGGAGGCCATATTTGTGGGAGCAATCTTTCCTCATCAGGACGGACCATTATAGTCTTAAATTCTTGTTAGAATAGCACATTACGACTCCCCCTCAACAACATTGGCTTAGTAAACTCATGGGGTATATCTTTACAGTTAAATACCGCGCCGACCGACTCAACTCCGCCGCGAAAGCCTTATCCTGATGCTATAACGACGACTCTTCTTTGCTTGCTATCAATTCCCCTCGAAATGCCTTACTTGACTCCATCAAGGATGAGCTGCTGAACTCGGCGGCCCTTCAAACCTTGTGTAAGCAGGTTGAGAATGCTGAAAAACTTTGTGATGGATTGCTTTCGTTCAAAGGCTGAATTTATCCTCTCCCTAACTCTCCCTTGATTGCAACTATTCTGTCTAATGCCTATGAGGGCATTCATCAAAATGCTCCATTGGATTCGTGAAGATTTTTATTAGAAGGGCATGAAGACTGCCATAGCTTCTTATGTTGCGGGTTATCCAGTGCGTCAACGTAACAAGTCTGAACATTTGAGTCCAGCGGGTTTGCTCCTGCCTTTGCAGCTACCTACTCAGGTTTGAGCTGATGTTTCCATGGATTTTATAGATGGATTACCCAAGTCTTAGGGAAAAACTGTTCTGCTGGTTGTGGTCGATAAGTTCTCCAAATATGCCCATTTTCTTCCGTTGGCTCATCTGTATATTGCTGCTCGCGTTGCACAGATTTGCATTGAGCATATTGTTCGGTTGCATGGCATACTCGAGACTATCACTTGTGACCGTGATGTGGTTTTCACTAGCTATTTTTGGAAGGAACTCTTCCGCCTTCATGGAGCTAAACTGCAGTTTTCTTCGGCTTATCACCCCCAAACAGACAGACAAACGGAGGTGGTCAACCGAACAATCGAAATGTACCTTTGATGTTTTGTGGGTGATTCTCCTCGCAGATGGGTTGATTGGATTCCTTGGGCAGAATATTGTTACAATACTTCCTTCCATTCAGCATTACAAACCACACCATTCCAGGTTGTGTACAATCACGCCCCACCTCGACGACTTTCTTATACCCCCGGCTCCACAAGGGTTGATGCTGTTAACACTGCTCTTCTGGATAGAGATAAAGCACTGGGTGACATTTGCAACCGTCTCATCCAAGCTCAAAGTCGTATGAAGGAGTATTATGACAAGGGCTATCGTGATGTTAAATTTGCTGCTAGTGACCTTGTTTGGCTTCGCCTACATCCTTATAGGTAACATTCCATTCGGCTACAAATTCACAACAAGCTCTCCCCTCTGTATTATGGTCCCTTTTCCATTTTAAGGAGGTTTGCCCAAGTTGCATATGAGCTTGACTTACCAAACGACAATTGCATCCATAATGTCTTCCACGTCTCCCTGTTAAAAGCCTTCCATGGAACTCAAATTCCACCTACTACCGCCTGTCCTCCACTAGATGATGGTAAGCTTATTCCTCTGCCAGCTGCCATTCTGCATGCTCGACTTAACCGCGGACAGATGGAACTTTTGGTCCATTGGGAGGAACTACCTGAATCTAACGCCACTTGAAAGCCTCTGGACCAATTCCTCCAGGCATATTCGTCCTTCGAGCTTGAGGACAAGCTCTTTCAACCGGAGGGGGGGGGGGGGGGGGGAGGTAATGTTGTGGACGCATTTGTGGGCCAAGCACACGTGAAGAAGAAGCGTTAATTTCGGTTCCTTATTTCCATTCTAGTTAATCAAGTTGTTATTTCTGTTTGAGTCAGTTTGTTATTTCTATCTTTGCTGTATTTTCCTTTTAAAGAGAAACTTCCTCAATAGGACTTCTAATGATGTAAGGAGACTAGCCTATTTATATGGAAATCGCAGCAATAAAGAATAGGCAGGAAAGTTTAATCAAAACACGAGATCGGAGTTCTCTCTTTCATTAAATTCCAAGGTTTCAGTCTCCCTTAAACGAGCTGAATTTACATTCACGATAGGTCGATCTAAGAACCCGAATAAAGGCAAAGAGAAAGGAAGGTTGTTTGAACTTGACTTTACTGTCAATCGCCATGTGACGGGATCCATAACTCGGAAACTTAATAGTCATGGAAAGGAGACATGCATAAACGTTTGAAGCTAACAAAAATTTGAGCTCTGGATACGGAATATCCCCTGCTCGGTCGACAAGAAGGAAAGTTTAAGGCTTTTGGGTCAGAGCCGTAAATTGATCAAGTTCCTATAATGGGATAAGTTTTTCTTAAGCAATTAATTGTTCCATAGTCCCTTTTTCTTTTTTGAAAATTCCTTACTCCCCTTGTTATTCAGCTATAAGCCTATAACAGAATTCATTGATTAAGCACCCTATTTAGAAAGAGATAGTCATAATTGCTTTTGTTTAATTATACTGGTAGTTCTCTCAGGGAAAGAGGACGGGAAGTTCTGTGTCAACGATCAATTAGTACAGCGTTATGATTTCATAATATCAACCATACACTGAAGCAAGGGAAGAGTTCCAAAGTCTAGTATTATACAACGATAAATGAAAATACGATACAACATAGTCATTCCCAGGGATCTGAGGAACAACCTTATTTGCTGTCTTGAATCTATATACATGTAAAGATGCACATACTGGTACATAACACAAAAGAAATATGCACTATTCAACACCAAAATGCTCTGTTCTTTACTGCAATTTTTCCACCTTCCTCGAAATTACTTTCCTTGTAGTCTAGTGTCCATTTCTCAAATGTACATTCAGTAAAGTCATAGTAGCTACCATGAATAGAGAGTTCCCCACCCTTTACTTTTTCTTCTATCCACGGATAACTTAATAGGTTTACCAAGGAACAGTTTACAGATTCCTGTAGAAACAATAAAGGAACAAAATAATTCCACTCAGCTACTTTCAACTGAAAGATGAAAGCACATTGCCATATTTTTTTAGGTTAGCAAGTCATCAATACACTTCTTCACCCACCAGCTTACTGTCAACTACGTTTAAGAAGCCAAATATTCGGATTTAAGGAGGAAATGAAATGCAGCAAGATAGTGCCTTTGTTAGGTGATGGATGGAACCCCTCTTTAAAGGAGTTCAGCCTGCCAATTAATGACCCATCACTGGCATTGACTAGAGCTATTCGGATCTTTTACTACAGAAGACAGTCAGAAAAGTCAATATAACCCACAATTAGCAGTGTTACATTGTGGAGTGAGCAAAACATTTCGTAGTCATATCATTGCTCTGCATTCCCTTTGCATATGAAAAACTCTGAACCAATGAAAAGAGGAAAAGAAAATTCCCAATATGCACTCTCAAACCTATAAAACCATCAAGCTAAAAAAGAATCCATAATCGGTGGCTCATACTGATTAAATGAACGTAATCCTAGGAAACCATGGTTATATAGATTAGGATAACAACGTAAAGTTGGCCTATACTTGTTAGCATAAGGAAAAATATGCAACTTTGAAAATGTCAACTCCCAAAACAAACATATAAAGGAATCACCTTCTCACAGTGGCTGCACTGCCGATCAAAGCTTAGACTGGTTGTAGCAGCTTTCGTTCTCACTCTTGCATTCATCCCAACCGCAACCCAACTACCAATGAAGCTACTGAAAACAATAATGAAAATGGCATTGAAAACCAAATCTGTCAGCAACTTTCATGAGAATAATGGCAATATATCATTACAAAACTAGAAATGAAAATATCTGAATCACCTTGTCTCTACATCATCATGCATACTCATTAGTGCACGAATGCCTCCGCACTTGCTGTGGCCAATGACTAAAATGTTTTTGACCTGCATGAAAATCATTATAGTTCCTCCAAGAAAATTGTGTGCTTTAGTATTCATTCACACGGTTCAGTATTTATAACCAAAATGATGGCAAGGTAAGTAGATATATTCAATGATAGTGTTTTAATATTCAAGACTACAATTACAAATTCATCTAAGCATTTCCATAATTTTATTCTAAGCATGAATTTTTATAAGATTAAGAGTTCATGCAGCCATCATCATCATCAGTCACACCGTCTTTTCCCTTATTATCAGGAAATAGTCGATAGATATTGTACTTCTAGATCAAAAAAAATGAGATGAATAACTTACTTTAAGAGAATTTACAGCAAATTCTAGAGCAGCATTTGTTTCTGATGGTCCACTCTGCACATAAAATTGTAAAAGTAACTTTACTTTTAAATTATTGTCGTCCAAGTATTCTCTCCAAAGCATCAATACTCGATATGAAGCAGAAATAAAGACAAGGATGCTTCAGATTCAAAAAATCATATACCTCATATGGAGGCACCATATTTGCAACATTGCGGACTACAAAAGCTTCTCCTGGTTGGAATCCCAGAATGCTTGAAGGGCAAACTCTGGAGTCAGCACAGGCGACCACCATAAACTGAGATTGATATTGTTAGACAATGTTGAAAATCACTTCTCCACACATCTGAATTATTATCTATTGAATTGCTGTTAAAATTCAAGAAGTCTCCAAAGAGTGTAGACGCAAAAGAATAATAAACACAAACAAGGGAAAACATCATCACCTCTGGTGCTTGAGCATTGGCAAGATTGTCAAAGTGCTCCAAGTTTTGCCTGTTTGAAATTTTATCAGATAGAGGATTTGATAAATATATATTACAGCTAAGCCACATAGCAGCAGAGCTTTCATTCCTTACATATAAACATGCTTTTTGAAATTAAGAAAACGTTGCTTTATCTCATCAAATAAATCAGAACCACCCTCTGTTGCTGTAGCAGTTTCCAATTTCTCATTGTTGAGTTCCTTGGACAGTTTTGAAGGCTCCACAGAAGCTTGAAGTTTTAAGTTTCTCCTGACAAGAAATTAGCAAAAATAGACATCATTTTCGTTACAAAATAGGTAATATACATCGACACGAATTATGTTTTATCTTCTAGGCTCGATCTGGAAGGATTCAGTGTTGTCATTTTCCTAAAGATTTTCCCAGTCCAAGTAGAATAAGAAAGGCATTAGACAATGTTGATTTCAGCACTCCCTTAAATATATATCATGCCTAAGAGTAGTTTTGAATCTACAAAGAAGAAAATCCTTTTTTTTGGTCTTACCAAGTTGTAAACTTGTGCTTACCATGGGCATTAAATGTAGATCATAACAGCATCAATCAATAAGTAAAATTGTAATTGAAAATTTTTCTGCACGAATTAAATGCACTTTTACACTTCAAATATCTAGAAACAGATGCCTAAATAACAGCTCGTGTGGAGACAAATCGGGAAGATCTTGATTTGAGCACAATCATACACATGGCAAGTTGGCGACCGCTTCAAGGGGTAAAGAATCATTCAGGACATTAAGTTGAAATTACCCCTCAAAAGGGAAACACTGGACGAAGAAAAGCCTCTATAACGACTATATCTAAGCCAAATTAAGAATCAGAAGGGGATAATTAAATAAGATTAACCAAATTCGCAAGATTCCCATCTTAAGAAAGCATCATAGCACGAATTATTTTGACAACAAAACAGAGGATTATGAGCAACATGGGAAGGATAAAGAAGCGATGTTTACTTGGAAGGTGATCGAAATCTTAAATGGGTCTCGTTAATTTCTCCTGAAACCGCCTTGGAACAGACGATCTGCGTCATATGAAAGCGAAAAAGACATCAGAAGCAAAATGACACAAAAATGCAGGGTGGAGAAAGTCAGATAGAGACGGAGAGAGTAACAGAGATTACATTTCGGGTCCTAAAGACCGAAGGTCTAGAAAGATCCGGGGATGAGGTGGACGGTACATAGAAAGGAGGATCCTTGGAAACATAGAGATTTGCTGGGGAAAGACTTGCCATGAGAGAAAGGAGAGAACTCAGAAAGATAAAATTCTGTTATTTGGGATGTCAAATATAGGAAAGAAGTGGACAGGCATGTCCTGTAAGAACAAAGGGTGTTTAATACAAAAGGTCCGGTGGATCTAGGAAGCACTTGTTTGCCTCCAACATTGACGGAGGAAACAATGCGAACGACAAGTTTCGATCTTGCTGAGTAGACAACTAGACATGCCATGCGAACGGAGAAAATTAAAAGAAAATACAAGAAATGAGAACGGAGGGAATGACTAGAGAACTCAAACAGGAAATAAAACCATCATATAATAACTAACATGTTGGAAATTCCTGATTTAACAATGTTCCTTGTTTCTGGTTCTTAATCAGAGAAGATTTCACCTTTTTGTATTTTATCAGAAAATATTTTATCTTTATAAACAAGTTATCAAGTGTGTTGATACCTTAAAATAAATTAGTTCATATGGCTTAAAAGGCCAAATTAGCCCGGAAATAAAAACTCAAATAAATGTGTAGCTAAAGAATTCATGAACAACGAAAATTAGGGAGGTAGGAAGAAATGTGCAAATTTATGAAAGTTTAGCACTTGAAAGTTGAGAAAATAGTGAGAGGTAGTTAACAAAAAAATAGCTAAGTGGACTGAAAGTTAATTAGTTATTAAACACTAAATTCTAAGATATAAAAGTTAAGGAAAAAGCGTTAAAAGGTTAGTTAAAATGTAGGGAAGTTGCTAGTAGAAAAAAAACCCTTAAGAACAAGAGGACTATAAATTCAACAATACCATCAAAATGGAGGAGACGAGAATCATAGACCAACACTATCACAATACCACACAAATCAATCTCTAGAAAAAACAATAAGCCTTCTTAAAAAACATTTTGTTATTTTTAAATTTTTTTTACAATGCAAATTCACTTTTGTTATGTTGAATTTCCTTTTGTAGATTGTGATTTTCTTTTGCAACAAACAATTACTTTCTTCACTTTTAGATTTCTTTTCAATAATTTTTTAGCATTTTGGAAGCTTAGAATTATATTTTTTAATATTTTTCAAAGCTCACTTATATCATTGATAAGAAGTTAGGCATAAATTATGGGAGAATTCTTCCCCGGCATGCACGAATTTCAGATTAACACCAAGTAATTTGGCATGTTCGATCAACATCCAAGCCAAGAATACAAAATGGAAAAGAAATTGCTTTGCCTTTAACTCTGGAGAAAGAAGTCCCTACAACCATAGGTAATGAAAGCTTTGTATCCCAGATGATAGGAAATCTTAAAAAGGCAGTCTCACCTTTAATTAACTTTCTTAAAGATGATAATCTAAAATCGTTGTAACGGAACTACATTTTTCCCATAAATGAAGTTTCAAAGTTGAAGTCTAATAGGACCTCCACGGCTGATGCAATCAAATGATTGATAGAGAATGTTGATAAATTGTCTATCGCTTTGATACAATTTATTGTGGAAAGGTTGAAGCTAATGAATCATAATATTGTTTGAAAGATAATATTGCAAATATAAACCACAATCTCATTATTTACCCACTGTAAATGAGGTTACAAATTTATATAGCAGTAGTCAGAGAAGAAGTCACGAATTATACATGCCTAGTTTAAAACAGTTTGGCTTTCTAGAATTCCATAAACCTTATCCAAAGTAGATCGATCAAAAAAATCCTTATCTTAAAATTATTAAATTTAACTTCTTCTTTTTTTTTTGGTGAAGATGGTTAATCCATCGTTGAGTACACTGCTAAATTCACCATACAATATGGAGAATTAGCAATTATGAAAACTTAATCTATATTAAGCTCAGGCTATTCCTGAATTACAGGAACCATCTTATCTTGGTACATTTTATTGCCTAGGATTTTTTTTTCTTAGGCCGAAATAGAAAGATTGTTTCATACTCAATTTTTTAGGACTAGACCTAAAGTTAGCATAACTGAGTTGTCAAAGGTCACTCAGAAGAACAGTGAGAATGATAATATATTCATCACTCGTTTCAAGAAAATAAGAAGTCAATGTTGAATCACACTTCTAGAAACTGAATATGTGAAATTAACTCAAAGAGGGTTAGACGTTAAACTGCATAAGAAATTTCAAGGAATGGAATTTCGTGATTTCTATTAATTGGAAGCAAAAGTCTTCGAATGTGAAGATCTCAAGGAATAAGGTTACCAAAAGAAGAATTTGTTAGGCACTTATGTTATTGAGACAAATTCTTACTATTTGACAATACCTAAAGTGAACATCCCTGGAAATTGAGTTTGCCCTACTTTAGAGCCCAAATCCTTAGAAATAAAAAAGAAAATGCAAGCCTTGTTAACTTAAGTATAGTACCCCTTTGACACCTCTAAAACGGAGGATATTTTTGACCATTTATTATACGAAAAATTTATCACCTTAATCCCTAAAGCATAGAATTCCATGAAAGGGGAAATTAGAGGTAGTATACGTAGATTCATCTAACCCATAAGGATGTTTTATCCTTCACAGTCCTCTACATCCTTTTTATGAATATGACTTAATTAGTAATCTTGATAAAGTGTATACCTAAACCTCCCTCTCTCTTTTGGCATATAAATTTCATTCTTCACCTTTGCTAGGGTAGACTCTAGGTCATTGTGAGATTAGATGAACCTTCTCATTTGCTTATCTATAATTTTAATGATACTTTTTAGAAACCATATATGTGCATATCAATATACATATAAAGTATCTAGAATGAAGATGACTAGTTAGACTCTCCTAATTAGGGAGAAACTTCTGTTGCACCAGCTAGCTATGCTTCTCTTTATCCTCTCAATGAGAGGATTGAAATCAATGTAGTACAATCTCTTAGATGAAACAAGAACACCAAGGTAAAGGTTAGGAGGTATGGAAAGCTTTAGTTATGTAATGCACCCTAAACAACAAGCATAACTTAATGCACTAGTAAATATAAAGAGCTGCCTTTTTTTTGGGTTAATGCTTAATCTAAATAAGACCTTAAAGAAATTCGATATTATCATTAAAATGCTCCTTAAATCATGATCAACCTTATAGAATAAGATAAGATCTTACTCAAATGATAAACTTGATATATATTCAAGGAGTTGCATTTTAGGTAGAATTTAAGCTTTTTATTAAGACCAATATCATTCTTATTTAAACTGATGATCAGAACTTCCACACATAATATGAATAGGTACATGGACCCACGTTAATCCCTTTACTCCTTGAAGGAATTTAGTAGGCTTATCATTGATCAAAATTCTTTAAAAGACTATTGTAACACACTAGCCTATCCATTTAACATACTTTCAAGGGAACTGACAAACTCATTAAGCCAATTATTTTTTTTATATCTTTTGGATGAGTTTTTGTTACTAAAAGTGATCTTTATGGATTTATTTAGATATTATTTGAATTATTGTGCCTTACATTTAATTTGTGTTATAGGGGCAAAAGTTGTCATATTTTGGTTTAACTGTGATAAATTAATTTTTGGACAATTGATGCTACTTTACTTGTAATTTTTTTATAGGGTACTTGGAGAAATTAGAGTTCCAAGAGATAAAGAAGTAGTGATCAAGGCATTAAAATAGTTGGAAATAGAAGGCAAGAAAACGACAATGTATGTAAACGATCTAGAAGGGGGTTGAATAGATCTTTAAAGCTTTTCGTAGAATTCTACAATAAAATCAGAAGTTAATT
>JAOQMQ010000195.1:27257447-27269431 GCA_027563845.1 Erythroxylum subrotundum | reverse complement strand
TTTAATTTATAATTACTATTAGTAATAAAAATATAAATTATTATTTTTAAAAAAATTAAAAATTTACAATAATTATAAAATTTGAAATAAATAAAATAACTAATTAAAAAACTTTGAAAAAAAGGGAGGAAGGAGAGATAAGAGGGAGGGAGGGAAGGAAATCTTAAAATTTTTTGAAAATTTTGCAAAAAAATCCTCCTATTTTTTAAAATTTCAGATATCGGCCGACCGGTATTTAAACCCGGTACGACCCACCCTTTATTTCGTACCGGTTTTGATTCGGTACGATACATACCGGTATTTATAATATTGTCTTCAACTATTTTTATTGTTCTCCCGTTAGTAAGATTTTGAATATTTTTGCTCAAAAGTTTCAATCGACAACCTTTAGGTTCATATTTTTCCTTATTTAATGATTTCAATTTTTAGTCGGTTTGTAGGGATATAATTGAAAATACAAGTCAAAATTTAGTTACATTCCATGAAATACTGTTACATACCAAACACTATAATAAGAATCCACCCAACTTTCATATTAGAATTTTTATAAGTATCCAAACATGTGAATATCTTTACCTTTCATAGATTTATTTTTCGAGGAATCATATTCCAAATTCACTTGACTTTCTAGCCAACCAAACGGGGCCTAAAGGTTTTCTTCATCTTCAATAGTAATGTTAGAATAAAAAGTAAGATAAAGCATAATCATGTTAAATATGATCTTTGCATATGTATACAAACGAAACAACAATCATGTACTTGGATTATTGTTATAGTTCCACCGGTTAAAGAATGTTTTTCTGCAGATATTCTTATTCAGAATTTTTTTAAAAGGATGTACAATTTATCTTTCCGTATTTGGTTTTAACTCAAAAACTTTAACTACCTTTGGTAGTTATTTAAAGAATAATGACCATAATACCCCTTATGGGTGTGTGTGATTCATTGTCTCCCACTCACACATGATGGGTTTTAATCTAATTATAAACAAACTCTGTAGCTCTCATATTTGTTCAATAATTGGTGTGACTAGCATATGACGAGAGCACATTGCCATATATCTGTTAGGAGTATATGACATCTCGATTAACAAATTGATCCTAGGACTTATGGGTCTTTGAGTAGATATTGTATGCTATACTCTAGGTCATATCTCGCATTTTCACTTTCCTTTGATCTCATTTAATTTTCTTATATCATGACTGTATTCAAGTTCTCTACTAAAGAGATGAAGGCCATCTATGAATATTTTTCATACGAGTCAATGATCTAAATAAATGGCCTTCCTCTATTCTCAATTCTCTTTTGAATTAAATTTAAGTTGCTTCCCTAGAGTTATTCCATAAGATCACATCTTGCATGATCTTTTGGCAATAACCTAAAGTAGCAAACCTTAAATTCAATTCTCAAGAATGAAACAAGAGTTATAAGGGTATATGATGAGGTTCTCAACCTCAAGGGTCTCACGCAATGTAAGATGAGATCTTGAGACTTACATTAATCCCTTTTGTGGTCAGTTTTGCACACATGGTATAAGTCATGTGCTATGGTATTTACCCACTTCAATTAACTTGAACATCTTTCATTCAAGAAATACCGTACAAATGATGGTTGACACATACTTAATGTTTAACTCGAGTTCACTTATCTACTCAAAACCCATTTTGGACTCTCATCTGGTAGCATAAGATAGATATAGTGATCATTAAATCACTTTGAACCAATTTCCTTACGATATTTATGGTTTAAGTTTCTCGCTCTTAATTATCACCTAGATAATAAACTTTAAACATGCCTCATCTCCAACGAGCATAAACACCAGAGGTGATTTCCCATATGAGAGGGCCAATCTCTAATCTGTCTCATATACTTGTGATTCATCCCAAAATATATTTATACAAAACACATATATTCATAAATCAAATGATACACAATGTATAATCTTCATCATACAGTATATCCAAAATATGACATTATAATGAGTGACCATACATAGAGAAATATTTATAAGTGCATTTCAACATCTACGTAGTCCTAGTGACTTTACATGCCCAATGTATACATCTCTAAAAATTGGCTTTGTCATTGGGTCTGCCATCATATCTCGTGTAGATATATATTTCATGTTCACTTCTTTTTATGCAACTATATCTTTCACATAATTATACTTGGTATCTAAATGCTTTGTTTTACAATGAAATTTGGGGTCTTTAGTATAAGTGATTGCAACTTGACTATCACAGTTGATGGTCACATGATTAATTTCACTTTTAGTGACTCTCAAATGCACTAAGAATTGATGAAGCCACACAGCCTCTTGTACTACAGTTGAGAATGCTACAAATTCAGCTTCCATTGTGGATAATGTAACGCAAGATTGTTTCTTACTTTTCCATGATATTGCTCCACTGTTTAGTAAGAATATATATCCTGAGGTAAATTTTATTTCATCTAAATCTCCTCCCCATTCTGCATCTGTGTACCCTTATATAGATACTCAATATTCTCTTTATTGCTTTCCAATGTGCTTGGCCTGGATTTGATTGATATCTGCTCACCATCCTAACATCGTAACAAATATCTGGTCTTGTACACATCATTGCGTACATAAGACTTCCAACTGCACTGGAATAGGGAACATTCTTCATTTTTTCCAGTTCTTGTGGCATTGATGGGAAATTTCTCTTACTAAGGCCTTCGTTTTTAGCAATAGGAATATCAATTGGTTTTGAATCTTGCATACGGAATTGTTCAAGAATTCTTTGAATGGACATCGCTTGTGAAAGCGATAACAATCTCTTCGAACGATCACTTGAAATCTTGATTCCAAAAATGTATACCACTTCAGCCATGTCTTTCATTTCAAATTTAGATGATAACCAATCTTTGATTTGCGTAAGGAACACACAGTCATTACAAGCAATCAATATATCATCCACATATAAAGATAAATTCGTAAATTTATCTTTGGATCTCTTAACATACACACAATGGTCTTCATTGATCATTTAAAAATCATACGAAATGATTACGTTATGAAAATGAATGTACCATTGTCTTGAAGACTGCTTTAGGCCATAAATTGATTTTAATAACCGACATACCTTATTTTCTTGAACTACCTTGATGAAACCTTCAGATTGTTCCATATAGATTTCTTCCTCTAATTCTCTATTGAGAAAAATAGTTTTTACATCCATTTGATGTAATTCAAAATCCATACTGGCTATTATAGCCAAAATAAGACAGATTGAAGCAAACTTCACAATAGGTGAAAAAGTTTCCTCGTAATCAATTCCCTCATGTTGTGTATATTCTTTTTTCTACAAGGCGTGCTTTGTATCTTTTGATACTACCATCAGCTTTTTGCTTTATTTTAAGAACCCACTTATTCCCAATTGCTTTGTGCCCTTCAAGGAGGTCAACCAAGTCCCATACTTGATTGGAGCTTAAAGAAGCCATTTCTTCTTTCATTGCTTTCATCCATTCTTCCTTAGCAGGGCCAGTAAGAGCCTCATTTACATTCCTTGGCTCTTCTTCCTCTTGCAGAACAATCATATTAATTTCTCCTTCAATTTCAAAATGACGTCGGGGAATTATTTCTCAATTACTTCGTCTTAAACGAGGTTCATCATAAACAAATTCATGATTGATCTTATTGCTCCCACTCGGATCAGTCATCATAGAGAACCTTTTTGTGGAATTGATCACACTTGGTTGAAGTTCATCATCTTTATTCTTCATAAAAGAATCATTCTGATCAAGCGTCTCATATAACAATAGGTCTTTACCTATTTTGCCTTGCTTTGGAAAATCATTCTCTAAGAATGTTACATCTCATTATTCAAATTCAGTTACACCTTCATTACCTTATTCACCAATGAACACGTATCCTTTTGAGTTTTATGAGTATCTAATAAAAATACTTCTCCCTCTTGGGTCTAATTTCCTATGTTTGTGAGAGAGATGATGAACATAGGTTACACATCCCCAAGGTCTGAGACTTGACACATCAAGTCTCCTACTAGTCCACAACTCATATGGTATGCTAGTAACTAATTTTGTGGGCACATGATTAAGTACCTAGGTGGCCGCTAGCAATGCATCACCCCAAAAGGTGATTGGTAAATGTGCTTGGGCCATCATGGACCTAATCATTTCTTATAGCGTTCAATTTTGTCTTTCAGTGATGCCATTTTGTTATGGGGTTCTAGGAATTGTTAACTGCCTTCTATTCCTTTCTCATCACATAAAGCCTTGAACTTGTCCACGATCAGTTTGTAATGCTTTTATTTTCTTATCTAATTGATTCTCAATCAAGTTCATGTATTTTATGAAACAATCGAATGCTTACGATTTATGAGAAATTAAATAAAAATGACCATACCGAGTATAGTCATCTATGAAGGTGATGAAATAAACGACCCTACGTCTAGCCTTTACATTCATTGGACCACAGATGTCAGAATGAATTAATTGTAATGGATATAAAGCTGTTGTTCTCTTTCCAAATGGCTTTCTTGCCATTTTACTAACTAAACAATGCTCACATATAGGTAGATCTACTCGACTTAGATTACCTAAAAGTCCTTCTTTAGCTAATCGACTGATTCGATTTTGACCAATATGACATAGTCTAGCATGCCACAAAGTTGCAACACTGTTGGAATTACTAGATGTAAATAATGAATAATTAGTATTATTTTTTTTCTTTAACACATCTAGTATAATAAAACCATCACATAAAAAACCATAACCATAATTAATAGATCCAAGATACAAATCCATTCTTCTGCTGTGGAAATTTATATTGAAACCAAGTCTAACCAATATCAACACAGATAAAAGATCCCTAAGAATTTGTAGAGAAAATAATACTTCCTGTAGGATGAGGGGTCGTCCTTCACGCATGTCCAATTTACATGTAGCAATTCCTTGTATAATAACTCTCGAATTGTCACCTACATAAAGCCATCGACTACCACGTGGGAGTTTACAAAACTCAGCGAAGGCATCTCTATCCTTCGCTACATGGTTGGTTGATCTTGAGTCTTCTTAGGCTCGGTACAATCTCGAGCAAAGTGGCCCTTATTACCACAATTATAGCACTTCACACTTTTCATGTTCTTCTTTTTGAAGGGACGCTTTCCCTTTCCACGTTGGTTTTAATTTGCCTTCTTGGATTCCTAAGGAGAGTGGTTAAATCTCTTATTCTTCTTCCACTTGGGTCCATCATGATGCTTGCGTTTCTTATTCATAACTCCATGTGATCTAAAACTAACTACATATGCCTTAAAAGACATCTTTGAGGCTTCAAGACGCTTTTCCTCTAAGAAGAGATGCCTCGCAACATCTTCCATTGTCTTGATGTTCTCATTATGAGTTAGGTGCATCTTTATATGCTCCCAACTCTGAGGTAGTGAATGAATCATAGCTTTTACTTATTGTTCATCAGAAAGCTCATGACCAACATCACGTAACTCACTTACCATATTGGACTTTTGCCTCAGATGCTTTTGCATTGTATCATCTGGGCGCTTCTTATAAGGATCAAACTTAATTGTAAGTGACCTCACTTTGGTCACTGGAGCACCTCCAAATGAGTAGCCAATACGAACCAATGTCCTTTGCAGTTTCGAATTTACGGAACTCTCGCTTAATAACATTATCCATGCTACTCAGTAACGTGATGCAAGTTAAAGAGTTCTTCTTTTTTCATAAATCATATGCATCACGGTCCCTCTTACGCTAGGCCGTAGTGCCTTCCTCAAGAACTGTCATAGTTAGGTTTAATGGTTCAAGAGCCTCTTGCTTCTCCAGCACATATTGAATTTTCATATTCCAGATTTCATAATTGTCACCATTGAGTTTCTCACCCTATTGAGTTTAGCAACAATATTCTTTTAAGCAATAGCCTTTTTTGTTTTTGTTTTGAAGCACTAAGTTTCTATAATAAGAAAGAAATATGCACATTAATGTCATATTAATCGTTCATAGAGTAAACAATTCGATCACAATTGCTTATGAAATCAAAAGTCCACTAATGTGTTCAATCATCATTCATACAACAATCAAATCCTAATTACCTTACTCTAGATAAATTCCTATATGAAATACATGTAAACATATTACATAAAAAAAATCAAGACTTTGTCTTATAAAACAACATATTGCATTAAATGCGTTATAACCTACGAGCAGTCTATAGATAACAAACCCTACGCAGAAATAAGTTCACAAGTTCGCGTGACACAGTTTGCGAAGCTCGATGTACAATAGCTCTTACTATTTCCTTTGGAACACCTATAAGATACAAATTCCTAATCAACTCCCTTCTACGCATCTCTTTAATAAATGTCATCACTAACAAATTATAAGTCTTCTCGTTAGGCATATTATTCAGGGAATTCGTAACGGTTCGCCTTGAGGTTGAGGTAATGTTGCAAGCAGAGTCATGTACTTTACTTCAACATTTGAATAAGCTGGACAACCTCCAAAGCATAACTCTTGCATCATGTTATTAACTGAAATAACATATTGTGTTAGACTATCTCCAGGCATTAAACGCATGTTAACTAACTGTACATACATGCTGCCAATACGTCTCTTTTGTGCCTCACATCAAATAAGCTTGGACGTCTGCTTAATAAAAGACATCTTCCTTAAAAACAAATTTTCAGCAATCAGAAAAGTGCATAAAATAAACAAATTATTTTGTTTAATACATAGTGAACTCATGCTTATAAAATGAAAACAATTTAATTGTATTATCAATTTATTGAACTAATAAAATTATGCTATTAATTTCTAATCAATTAGAAACTTATTTCTAATCTAATCATATTCAAATATGAGTAATCCAAATTGAATTAGAAACTTATTTCTAATTTAAATTATAATTGAACTAATCAAATTATCTTGGTTTAATTAGAAACTAATTTCTAATGAAACTCCTTTCTAATTTCATCTAAACAAATTAGTTTTGATTTAATTAGAAAACATGTCTAATTTTAATTCAACGAAAATAATACAATTAGAAAACTCATTTATGATTTTTTTGGTTTTAGAAACTTATTTCTAAGTTTTATTTTAACTAAACAAATTATTTAAATATTATTAAAAAATAATTTCTAATATTTTATTTTAATTAGAAACTAATTTAACTAAATTAATTAGTTTGTGTAAATTAGAAAACTTATTTCTAATTCTTTACGCTACAAATAATTTAAAACATCAATATAGATAATAAGGTCTTGCCCAATATCAATGTGATTATTAACGCCTAAGCCTTCAATTCTAATGAAAGAAACTCATATATTATGAGTCCAAATCATAACCCACAAGGCATCACATAGACATGACCCATTCATTGTTTGTTGGCCCAAAACCTTATTATAAATTTGGATCACAAAACTTTAACCCTTTCTCTACATATCATTACAACCCAAAAACTGTCACAAGCTTATTAACATGTTGGATCTCAAAGCCAAATCCTTAACGCATTCTTGGTTATTATGACACATATATCCAAAAACTATAAAGTCTTAATCTTATTTATAAAAAAAAACAACCCATTTGTTAAGCCTTTATCTTGTTATACTTATTCTTTTAACAAAACATTTAACTTTTGGAGAAGCCGCATGTCTATTTTTTTTTTTTAAGAAGAGAGGTCTTCTTCCTTCGCTTCTCTACAGTTCGTTTTTTTTAATCATTCTTTTCTGGCTTCTGATGGTAGTGGAATTGTTTCTCTCTTAAAGGACAACTCAAATCTTATTCGGTCGAGTTTTGCTATCTTGGTGTTGTAGAAAATAACACGACTTAACATGTTATACACAAATAACTCATGAGCCTAGTATGATATAGCAAGAAACATAACATATCCAAAATCATGATATTCGAAGATATTCATATAATTATTCACAAATAATCAATAGCCAAATTTCAACACAGATTTACGACATCTTGATTTTAGCGTGCATATAAAATATTTTAAAAAAAACCTGTTCTGATACCAATGTTAGAATAAAAAGGAAGATAGAACATAATCACATAAATCATGTTAAACATGATCTTTGCATATGCATACAAAAGAAACAACAATCACGTAGTTAGATTATTGTTGTAGTTTCACCGGTTAAAGAATGCTTTTCTGCAGATATTCTTATTCATAATTTTTTTAAAAGTATGTACAACTTATCTTTCCGTATTTAGTTTTAAACTCAAAAACTTTAACTATCTTTGGTAGTTAATTAAAGAATAATGACCATAATACCCCTCATGGGTGTATGTGATTCATTAAGTAATTTGCCTGAATCAAAGTTTTCCAAAGCTGCTTTGCTTCCTATATTTTTTATCTTAAGTCAAGCTTTCTCCTTTGGTCCATTTCAAAGACTACTTCTTCCACCTCATTTAGGCTAAAAGGAGTCTGGTAAGTCTCCCTTGTGAATTGATTATGGACAAAAGATTTTAGGAGTTCAGTTGAGGACTCTTCCACCTTATTTAGCCTAAAAGGAGTCCGGTAAGTCTCCCTTGTGAACTGATTATGGACAAAAGATTTTAGGAGTTTAGTTGAGGACATGCTAGTTGCTTCAGTACCCAAAGCACCCATGAATTAGCTATAAACCATTTCCTTAAGTTTTGATTAAGAAGAAATAGCCTCACCAACTTGGTTCATAATGAAGCAGATTCTATTTGTGTTCCTTCTTGCTAGAATTGCGCTGTGAAAGAATTTTATATTCAAATCCCCATTTTTAGCCACATTACCCTAGCTCCCTACTTTAAGAGAGAGCTGTGGTCACGAAGACTTTTAGAATATTCAAGGATTGCCTTCTCCCCTTGGTCCTTCCACCATTCATCTCATGGATGATTGTATACATCAAGCTGAACGTCTTCCGAAATTCTTTTTGATTGTTTAACCCGAAACCAATTGTTAAAGTAAGAGCTTGGTTGGTTTGCTTTAACTCATCTTTAATAAACTTTAGCTTTTGCACACATATGAATGAATTATATCATTGGACCCTTCTTCACATTCCTATTCTCAGTACATCCAATAAATATTTACATTTCGGTCGGAAATTGTTAATTCTAAATGGGAACTCCTAGCTTGGATGAGGAAGTTTTGCACTAGTGTAAGCGAGTGATTGGATACTATTAGGGGTAAGAAATTTGGCTTGCTCTTCGACGAGGAGTTTATCCATACACTATCAACCAATGGCTTGCCAATTTTTCTTTCTTATAAACCACCCGGAATCTTGTTTATTGCTTTTAGTATATAAGCAACCCTCAAAAGTTAGGTCATTGAAGTCTATGGAGTGATTCCTTAGGCACACAATACTTTCAGCTTCAAATCATTATAATATACTAATAAATTCTCCCAAAAGTAGTGATGGGTGTTGTATGGTTGATTCAATGCCTTCAAGATGGCTCTATAAAGCTCTCCTATGAGAACAGATATTGGATCCAATACGAATGTTACTTTGAAACTTTTCAGCCCTCTTATAAATTTTATTTTGGTATGCAAGTATTGATCACTTGAATGTGTAACTTCAAGCGTAACCCTTTTGGATTCAAAAACTAATATGATTTTATCATAGTGGCTGTGGTCATGATTGGAAACAAAAGACCACCACTTGCTGTTACAGCCAAATTTCATAAACTTCTCATTAGACATCTTAGTTTCATTATAACATTTATTTTATTGTTATAGACAAAATCCCAAAGAGACTATTGTTTACGGAGCTATTTATTCCCCTAATGTTCCATGCGCAATCGACATAACAAAGTAGTTTTGCAAGGTTATGTAAATCAATTATGGATCGACAATTATTTTGCGTACCTGTATCCATGCTTATTGTTTCGATAAATGTTGATTCCTTTGAAAGAGTTTATTTCCTCTCGTCTTCTTTCTTTAGAGAATTCTTCAATGGTTCAGAATAATTTCAAAATCGTTATGATGCAATAAGTTGTTTCAACTTATATAGCATCTCCAATGGACATGTCCTTTGGTAAGTGGAAGAGAGAGGAAAAGGGTCCGTGACCCATTTGAGACCCATTTTATAATACCCAATAACCATTATCTTGGGTGCTTTTCATGGTACTCAAACTATAAGTTACATGGGACATAAAATAGTCTAACAATCTCCCACTTGACCCATATTACGGCTTGATGATCAATTAACTTTAAGTGCACACAATACATGGAATCGATCAAGTCATCCTTAATTGAATTAAGCTGATGGGATCATGGCGGTCACAAGTTATATAACCTGATTCCTTCCATGTATCACAGAATCAACTCAACTCCACAAACTTTAAGTGGGTAATTCGGTAATTGTTATCTCATAAATAATAATTATTGCATACAACATAATATGGATAACCAATAAGTGAGCAAAAACATATGACTGTAATTGAATTCACAAGTGTCATAGCAATTCGAGCAATACAATGATATGTATATATACATGTTAGACTACTATGCTAACAAGGACTTATCCATAAGGCCCATCCGTTCAACATGTCCAAAAAATGTTTTGGGCGGTAAGCCTTTAGTTAACGGATCTGTTATCATCAGATCGGTACCAATATGCTCAATTGACACTTTATGTTTTTGTACTTCTTCTTTCACAGACAAATACTTCAAATCCATGTGTTTCGCACCCTTGGAATATTTGTCATTCTTAGAGAAGAATACGGCTTCGAAATTATCATAATAAATTCTTAACGGTCTGGCAATACTGTCGACAAGACCAAGACCTAAGATAAAGTTCCGCAACCACAATCCATGAATCGTGGCCTCAAAGCACGCCACAAATTCAGCCTCCATAGTGGAAGTAGCAATGACGGTCTGCTTTCCATTTTTCCATGAAACTGCTCCTCCAGCTAATAGGAACATATAACCGAATGTAGATTACCGTGAGTCTATACAACTGGCATAGTATGAATCTGAGTAACCTATCACTTCGAGATGGGTTGATTTGCTATTTGTGAGCATATAGTCCTTGATTCCTTGTAAGTACCTAAGGACTTTCTTTGCAGCTTTCCAGTGGTCCAGTCCAGGATTCATTTGATATCGTCCTAGCATTCCAACAGCAAAACTGATATCTGGCCTAGTGTATGTTTGAGCATACATTAAGCTCCCAACTACTGACGCATACGGAATAGACTCCATGTCCTTACGTTCCAAATTGTTTCGTGGACATTGCATTAGACTAAATTTGTCCCCTTTCTGAATTGGAACTATCCCTGCGGAGCATTTTTCCATTTGAAATCTTTCTAATATTTTCTCGATATAACCTTTCTGAGACAATCCTAACTATCCTTGTGATCTATCCCGGAATATTTCTATTCCTATCACATAGGATGCCTCACCCATATCTTTCATTCCGAAATTATTAGAAAGAAAATTCTTTACAACATGTAACAAAACAACATTATTCGCAGCAAGAAGAATATCGTCAACATATATAACTAATATTATGAACTTGCTCCTATTAACCTTCATATAGATACACCGATCAACGGTGTTTTCCATAAAAACATAAGACGTAATGATATCATTAAACTTAAGATACCATTGCCGGGAAGCTTGCTTCAGTCCATATATTGACTTCTTTAATTTACACACTAATCGTTACTTTCCTGTGGTCACGAAACCTTCCGGTTGATCCATATATACCTCTTCTTCTAAGTCACCATTTAGAAATGCGGTCTTTATGTCCATTTGGTGAAGCTCTAAATCATAATGAGCTACTAGTGCCATAACAATTCTTAAAGAGTCCTTCTTAGAAACTGGAGAGAAGGTCTCTTTATAGTCAATACCATCCTTTTGAGTGTAACCTTTGGCAACAAATCTGGCTATATACCTTTCAATGTTGCCTTGTGAGTCACGTTTGGTCTTAAAGATCGATTTACAACCCACTTGCTTTGCACCTTCCGGCAACTTAACTAATTCCCAGACATTGTTGTCATCCATTGATTTCAAC
>JAOQMQ010000195.1:27225697-27237290 GCA_027563845.1 Erythroxylum subrotundum | reverse complement strand
ACCAAATTCACATTTTTCCCCTTCTATCACATACATTTCGACATATAACGTTGTTATCCATTCACAAAACACCAAAACATAGAAAAAAATCGAAGACAAAAACTAATTAATTAAACTACAACACCCACGGTAAACATTCATACCTCAACAAAAATGATGCCTTGCTCGGAGAAGACGACCGGAAGCAGCACGAACAGGACAGGACTTCGCGCCGGAGGAGCAAACACGACGGGGAGATGGGGAAGAAGGGAAGACAGAAAGGAGAGGAGCGACGGGGAGATGGGGAAGGAGGGTGCTGCTGTGTTTTAACCTAAACAAAACGATGTCGTTTTGTTTAAGTGAATAACGTGCAAAGGTACGACGATGTACTAGTTTAAATTTTACCGACGGTTAATTTCCGTCCCTAATATCCGCCGGTACAGTCAACTAGTCATTTCAAGCGACCCGGTTCCCGCCTTACTCATCGATGGCTTTTGTTCCGTCGTAATTTTCAAATTTGAACGACACATGTGCCGACGCACTTATGTTTCCGTCGCCAACTATTTCCTTTTCCACGACAATTTTACCGACCGATTACATAATTCCGTAGCAATGTACCGACGGTTACTGTTACGTCGGTAATATTTCGTCTCTCAATTTTGCCGGAAAATTTTTCCTCCAAATATGGCAACGGACATTTGGTCTGTCGCTATATTATGCGTAAACACCGACGGAATTGGTTTTTCCGTCGCGAATTTCAAACGGGAACAATGACGTCGGTAAGTTTCCGTCGCTACTTGACAATTTTCTTGTAGTATTATGGCCTTTCAAAAGAAATATATTCAGAAGATGCTTGATAACTTAAATTTGGTTCACTGTAAGCTCGTCAATACTCTATTGGCGGCAAATCCAATAATGATCGAAAGTTCAATCTAAATATATTGAAGAATCAGTATGATTCTGTCATCTATTGCAACAACATTCACAGCAAGACATTTGATATATTAAAATTGTGAGGCTTACTCAATTTATCACGAGTAAGAAAATTTCAGCAACAAACTGGCAAGACAGTAGCTTTCATTATAATGGACAAAAACTGAGAAGAGAGATCTCTCCAAGTCAACGAGAAGAAAGATCTACATGTACCATACAAGATAGAAGTGTAATCAGGAAAACAAAAAACAAAAAGAAGATAAAGCCGCAGCCTTCATATATGATAGACATGTACTCATAAGCATAGTGTGTGCGAACACCTTACATTTTCAATTCAGATAAACAAAGTCCATACTAAGGAGTACTTAGCAGATGATTGGAAAAGAAAACTCATCTTCTGTTTCTGAAAATAAGAATGCCCATCTACATTTTCTCATAATTGCTTATTCAATTGTCAGGTTCTGGGTACAGATATCTTGGAAGCAGTCATTCCGCTTTCATTTTTTATGGCTTAGATCCTATTTTAGTAGAAGCCCAGTCTTACCTAAAGGAATGTCATATTTGGCTTGTCAGGCTAAAATCCCTATCCAGATAAAATATTAGGATAGTTCCAACTCGCTTATTAAGATGCAAGACCTGCACCATTGGTGATCAGCCAACCCAGCACAAAGCTGGCGAGGAAACTATCCTGTAATCGAAATTTGATGTTATGAAAACCGGTAAAACAATATGAAGTGCTGCAAAGAACTAATGAACTTCAAATCAAACAATTCAAGAACGTTGATATGATTAAATCATAATCAAAGTTCTAAATCAAAGTTCTACTGTGAATATAAAGAAAATACCAAAACGTAAAATTAATTGTAGTGTTGCAGTATGCAGAAACTTGAGTTGGCTGGCCTTGTCTTCCAATACCAAAACCAGTAAAGAAGGAATCATTCCACTAACCTGCAATGATCCAATCCGCGGAACTGGCTGCAGAGTACATTCCAAAGTACAGTCCACGATGGACAATGATTCCCACACAAGAGATGTTAAATCCACGGTAAAGGCTAGCCATGCCATCAGATGCTAAAGTTTTCCTGTACACATCATGACATCAATGAGCCTATTAAATTGTCAGGTTTTGGTTACAGATATATTATTAAGCAAGGAACTTTCATCAACGTTTTGAAGAAAATGAGAATGATAATTAAAAATGAAGGTCCAAATCAAAGCGAGCCAAGACGCATAGTTAGTACAACATGCATTGTAAGAAATACGATGAAGGAAAATATGTTATTCTGTCAACACCTGCTGTTGAACAACTACAAAGATAAATATCTTAAGTACCAGATTATGAACTTACAGAATGAAATCAAATTATCAACGTTCTTCATTTTCTTTTTCAATCAATCAAAAGCCCGTAGACTTATCATTACAATTGCCAATATATTATTCGTCAAATATGGTAAGTAGAACCTCCTAGTTCTTTGACTAAAGTTGCTTAATACATAGCCTAATTCAAACCTACAGTAACAACAGACTCCACGGGAGGCCGATCTCTGTCCAGTCTTTCCCAATCGATTTGTCTTAGTATTGCAAATCTCTCACTTAAAGATACAAAACCAGCTTGAGGAGAAACAATGCCAGAAGTCGCAGCTTTATGAAGCAGCAGAACGCTTGTACCCATATCAGGGCCATGAAGCTTCCCAGTCAACAACAATCGGAGGGGCATAAAAAGTGATTTACCCTTGCGCTTGATAGATTTTCCAAAGCTCTTCACCCACTTCTGCCAACCAGAGTGGCCTTCTTCCAGTGCATTAAGGAACTCACCACTGTCATAAGCATTTATGAGGCTGGCTGAGATTTCAGAAAGCTTATCTTCTATGTGAGTTTTGGCGTCAGGGCTCTTTAAAGTAGCTTGTAAAGGATAAGATAGCAAGTTTGAAAGAGCTTCATCTGAATCCGTTATCAAGTCAATTGCATCCTTAAGCAACTGAACTGCCTCTGTCACAAATGGTCCCTCTGATTTTGTGAGGACCCCGGTACTTTTCCAACGTTCACCAATAAGACCTATTAAACTCTCGGATGGAAGAGCTCTCAAGTGCTGCCCATTCATCCACCTCAACTTGGTTGCATCAAAAACAGCACCACTCTTGTTGACTCGATCAATTGTGAATTTTTCAACAAGTTGTTCAAGGGTGAAAAATTCATTTTCTGTGCCATCACCCCAACCTAAAAGGGCAAGATAATTCACCATTGCCTCAGGCAAGTAACCCATCTCCCTGAACTGGCCAACAGATGTTGCACCATGCCGTTTGGACAACTTACTCCTGTCAGGTGCAAGTATTAATGAAACATGGGCAAAGAAAGGCATGGACAATCCAAGAGCCTTATAGATCAATGCTTGCCTGAGAGTATTTGGCAGATGCTCTTCAGCTCTAATAACATGTGAAATGGCCATGGTAGCATCATCAATTGCGACACAAAAATTATATACAGGTTGTCCATTGCTTCTCATTATTACAAAATCTCCTAGGGTGTCCAAACCCCAAGTAACATCACCCCGTATAAGGTCATTGATTTTCAAACTCCCCTCTTTTGGAACACGAAAGCGATAAGTATACAGAGTTCCCTTTGCCAACTCTTCTTGTACTTCTTCATCTGTTGCTCCGGCCCACTTCCCAGTGTACACCGGAGGCAGTTTCTTTAATTTGGCAATCTCTTTCATTTTTTCAAGTTCCTCATTTGAACAGAAGCATCGATATACTTGACCAGATTCCAAAAGTTTGTCAGCATATTGCTTGTATAGAGAATTTCTTTCAGATTGTCGATACGGACCATAGTCCCCACCAATACCAGGACCCTCATCCCAATCTAGCCCAAGCCAAGAGAGATCACGAAGCAGTGCCTCCTCAGATTCTCTAGTTGATCTCTCCAAGTCAGTATCCTCGATCCTCAAAACAAATTTCCCCCCTTTGGATCTTGCAAACAGATAATTGAAGAGGGCAGTTCTGGCACCACCAACATGAAGATTTCCAGTCGGGGAAGGAGCAAAACGAACTCGAACTTTTCCTTGTTCACTACTAGCCTCGGCAGAGATGGCTGAATATCTCCTCTTTTGGTTGAGGTAGGTGAGCTTCTGATACTTATTGTGAAGCGTACAACTGTAAAGAAGAGATGATGACCACAAAATGGGAGGGCCAAGGCCAAAATCCCTCATTCTCATCATCCCCATCACATTGGCCATACCTTAAACCAATCGAAACAAATCACCAAAATAACGCCACTTGTACCCAAAAATTTAGCCACTTCCCAAACTTTTTTTATCAAATCAAATCAGCAATTGCCATTTTCCCTGCAAATTTGTGAGCACGTGTAAAACTGATTATCTCAAGGGAAAACCTCCATTAATGAAAATATAGACTGCTTCAGACATAAGGAACACTAAAAGCAGAGAGTTTGCACTTGTCTACAGCTCTTGTAGTATTACAACGTATTCTCTTTGGCTGGTACAATACCTGAGTTTATATTGAAAAATCCAGAGTGTTTGTTAAGCATACTCTAATTACATACAAATCTCAGACCCAGTAAACTCATCGTCAATGTATTGCTCTATACACTGCGGTATTAGTCAAGAGATAACTTCGAAAACAATCAAATCGAGAAACAGCGAAAAAAAAAACAATCAACACACGTATATGATCTCAGAAAAACACAAGCTACAATGAAAAGAAAGTTAAGTTTAGATTGGTCGTTGGAGTACAATTCTATATTTACATATATCAAAAAGCATACTGAATGAAAATGGAGTTAATGATGAGCAGATCTAGTAGAATAGCTTAACCTAAGTCTGCAAAACGTTGACGTACCTAATGTTTAGCTGGCGATGTTAGGGGACTCTCCGGCGATAGAGACAGAGAAGGTGTGCTTTGAAATGTGCAAAAAATCCGCCATTCATTGACGCTATCTAGTATCTAGGGTTGTGCGAATTAATTGATGTTATCCTGTGCCCAACCTTCTTTCTGATAATCGCGGAACTATTAGATATTAAAAGTTTTGAATTTATCATATTTTGAATTACAATCTAAGTTAATTTAATTTAAATAAAATAATATTATTTTTATATTCAAATAAATTAAATTTCAAATTTAAACTATTCAGTTGAATTTTAAATAAAAATATTAATCTAGTGCTAACTTTAATAGTAAGACATATAAATTCAATTTGTTCATTTTTGAATTACTTATTTAGAATATTAAAAAGTGTTATATAATTGGACAACTTATTTTGTATGGCATATTGAATTCTATTATAAACAAATAGTATTTGAGTTGAGGAAAAAAAATATCCAAGTCAAAGAGATTCATCATCATCAACAATACCTAGTTGAAATCTCGTTGAGGCGCAGGATTTGTAGAGATCCAATAGTATGCAGTCTTATCCCTACCTAATAGAGAGATTATTTTCAATAGATCCACATGCATTGTGTCATGAAGATACTATAAAATTAAAACTATATGTGCATACATATGTCAAATAAAATAATATAATAAAATAAGTAAGTAAATAAGTCCAATAAACATTAAAAAATGAAATAAAATAACTAAATACATAAATACAAATAAATAATAAATAATAAATAGAAACAACAGTAACATTAATAATAAAAATAGATAAGGCAATACAAAAATAACATACATACCGAACATTTCAAAGATTAACAATATATAGTAAGATAAGAACACATACCGGAAAAGACTCGTACAAGAGTAAACTCCATCCAAACCAAACGGAAATAAGACATGTACATGAGTAACTTCGCCCATGCCTGTCACCATTACACTAAATAGGAAACTAACTAAGCTAAACTAGCTAGGAGGTAAATACTATGCAATAACTGCATAATGCATATTCATATACCCTACAACTACAAGACTGCAAATGCTCTTTTTAAGATATATCTTTTACCCGTATCTTAGTATGTCAAAGTTTTCTATCGCAGACCAAGTCCTTGAAAAGATCCAACAGTGCCATATTATTTTTGATCACTTCCCTTCAGTTCTTTTTAGGCCTTCCTTTTTTCCTTTTACAGTCTTGAAGTATCATTTTCTCTTATCGTCTCATTGGAGCATCAGGGTGTTTGGTGTTTCTTTTTAACATGTCCAAACCATCTAAACCTTGTCTCTCGCAATTTACCATTAATGTTAGCTACCTTTAATTTGTTTATTACCATAAGATTCTTAACCTTATCTCTTCTAGTAAAGTTACATATTCACCAGAGCATCCTTATCTCTATCACCAAAAGCTTATTATTATGTATTTTTTTGATGGGCCAACACTTCGCCCTAGATAACATGGTTGGCCTAATCGTCAAGCGATATGATTTACCTTTAAGCTTGAGTAGTATCTTTTTATCATATAAGACCCTTTATGCACTTCTCCGTTTGAGCCACCATGATCTTATACGATGGACTATATCTTTATTGATCTCTCTATTGCTTTAGATGATAGACCGTAGGTACTTAAAACACTCCTTCTGCAGTATAACCTTAGATCCAATTTTTACATCTATAGTGGTAGCCACCTCATGGCTCAAAAATTTGCATTCTAAGTACTCAGTCTTAGTCTTACTCATTTTAAAACCTTTCGACTCTAACGTTTCTCTCCAATATTCTAGCTTAACATTGACCCCCTCTTTTATTTCATCCACTAAGGCAATATATTCAGTAAACAACATACACTAAGGCACATCTCCTTCAATATTCTTGGTAAACTCATCTATTACTACTGTGAATAGAAAAGGGCTTAATGCGAAGCCTTGGTGTAGTCTAATGCTAATAGAAAAATTCTCAGTGTCTCCTCTTATCGTCCTTACTCTAGTCATTACCCCTTTATACATATCTCTAATCACCCGTACATAAGACATAGAAACTCCCTTAACCTCCAAACACCTCCACATTATTTCCCTTGGAACCCTGTCATATGCCTTCTTTAAATCAATTAAAACCATCTGCAAATTCCTCTGTCTTTCCCTATAATATTCCATTAATCTTATAAGGAGATGTAGCGCTTCTGTCGTGGACCTTCTTGGAATAAAACCAAATTGGTTTTCCGATATTGAAGTCACCTTTCTGACTCTCTTCTCAATTACCTTCTCCCACAACTTCATGGTATGACCAAGTCAAACAGATTATGTAGCCAAATTCTATAAAAGTTGTTTACAATTTAACTTATTATTATAGAAAAGAGGGCTAGAGAATTAAGCGTGCACAGTCAAAGTACAGGTGGTCGTTAAGAAACATTATGATTCCTACTGCTTCCTAAGGCTAAAATGTTTTCTAAATCAAACAAAAAAAGTAAAGCTTGTGACTTTTGCAATCCAAACTACAAGGTTTTTAACAATGTAGATTGCTTAATGTTTCTGATATCAAAAGAAGATTTTAATATTAAACTGATGGTGTTAAGTCATTGTCAGTTATCTGTTGATGTGGATTTTTTTTTATTTTTTGATGTGGAACCCATCAAAAGCTAACGTGGATATTTTTAAATAGAGGTGGGTCCTACCTCTAGTATAAACGCAACGTTTTAGGCGATATATTCTTTTAATTAGAGGTGGATCCCACCTCTAATTAAATTAGCGTTGTTCATTAATGTAGCGTTTTGTTCACTTCCTCACTCTTCTTTTTCTTCCATCTTTATGAATGGAAGAAGTAGGTTTCCTTCCACTCCAACTCAGTGGCAAGAGCTTAAGCATCAAGCTTTAATCTTTAAGAGGGTATTTGGTTCACCAGCTGGAATAGATAAGGAATAAAATAATTATTCTTATAAATAGAATAGATGAGGAATAAAATGGAATAAGTATTACTTAGTTTAGTTTATTCCCAAGAATTTCTAATGATGATGCATGCCAATGTTTGGTTTGAAAACATAAATTTGAGACGACAAAGGAATAACTAACAAAAAGACTAAAATATCCAAGTGAATCATTTATATATGTATTTATGATCTTTTCGTAAAAATACAATGAAAACCTCTATAAATATCATAGTCTATTTTGTAACAGTCAAGACGAAATAAAATAAAACTTATTTTCATTCTTCATTCTCTATTCTCTAATTTCTTAACAAAGTGGTACCAAAACTTTATTTTTTAAAGTATAAAGTAGAGTTCTGTGAGGAAAGTAATGGACTTACTTCCTTCCAATTTCCTCATCCTATAAAAGAGAATTATGAGAAATGGTGTCTACATATGAAAGCTTTGCTTGACTCTCAAGATGTATCAGAGGTTGTAGAGAAAGGCTATGAGAACCTTTAAGATAAAGAAAGCTTATCTCAAATTTATGAATAAGCTTTGTCCAAGATAACAAAGAAGGATCAACAAGCTCTCACTCTCATCCATCAATGTTTGTATGATTTAATGGTTGAGAGGGTAATCAATGCTACTTGTTTGAATGAAGCATGGAATATTATAGAAAAGCCTTTTCAACATATTGATAAAGTAAAGAAAGTGAGACTTTAAACACTAAGAAGTAATTTTGAATTTTAAAGATGAAGGAATTCGAATCAATTTCGGATTATTGTACAAGAGCGAAGGTGATTATAAATCAATTAAGGTGATATGGAGACAAGATATAAAATGTTATTATAATGAAGAAAATTATTAATTCTTTGACTCCCAAATTTGATTATATGGCCAAAATCCATGAGCATTGAAGAATAAGAGGGATCATTATAAGCCTATGAAGAAAAGATTAAGAAAAGATAAGCTTAGTCATTAGAGCAAGTTCTCAAACTTAAAACTATTTTAAAGAATGATAAAGGAAAAAAGAATCAATTTAGAGGACATCGACGAGGAAGAGGAAAAGGTTGTAGTTATGGCATATATGAAAGAGGAAGAGGGAATGGAGACAACAAAACAACAAAGAGAGAAGTCAACAACCACAAAGAGGGAATAAAAGAATAAGAGGAAGAAGATGAGGCTAATATTTAAATATAAATGAAAGGAGGTATGACAAGACTAAAGTTGAATGGTTTAATTATCATAAAATTGGTCATTATTATTGAGAATGTTGCAATGTCACTAATAATATTGAAGAAAAGACTAATCTTATTGATGACAATAAAAAAGTTAAAGAGTCAACTTTGTTGTTAATAAGCAAGGAAGAAGAAAATGTTATTAATAGTATATGGTATTTGGATAATGGTGCAAGCAATCACATATATGGATACAAAGGCAAATTTGTAGATCTTTGAGAAGATGAGAGACAATGTTTCCTTTGGAGACTTTCAAAAATTCAAATTAAATGAAAAGGTTCAATTCTCATATGGTTGACATAAGTTGATCACCAATATTTGTTATGTGCCCAATTTAAAAAGAAATGTTTTAAGCTTATGTCAAATCATAAAAAAGGGATATAAAATTCTCATGAAAAATAAAATTCTTTGACTTTAAGATCAAAATTCTAATTTGATTTCTAAGGTGATTATGCCAAAGAATAGGATGTTCAAGTTGAACATCAAAACAATGGAGCAACTTGTTTGAATGTTGATTTCTAAGAGGCAGCATGGTGTTGGTGCATGATATTCCAATTAAATTTTAGAGCTCTCAAGGTTATAGGGGGAAAAAGTTGGTAAAAGGACACCATCAATTAACCATCCTAATCAATTATGGAAAACATATTTTGTTGAAAAACACGGGAGGAAGAGTTTTCCTAAAGAAGAAACATCAAAAGCAACTAGTCCTCCTAAATTTATGCACACTATGTGTGTGGATCAATCAATCCACCTTTACTTGGTACTTTTAGCTGATGATTTTAGTAGCAATACTTGAGCCTATCTTCTTGAGAAAAAATCATAAACTTTTGTTGCTTTTAATAATTTTAAGATGCTTGTAGAATAGGAGAGTGGCTATAAAATCAAAGCTTTGAGATCTAATCGAAAAGCTAAATTTTACTTACAAAGAATTCAGTGATTTTTATGTAACTCATGACATTCATCATCCTTTAACAATTCCTAGATCATCATAACAAAATAGAGTAACTGAGAGAAAGAATAAAACCATACTTAACACGGCAAGATGCATGATGAAAGTTGAAAATATGAAGGAGTTTTAGGCTAAAATTGTTTCTTGGTAGTGTTTTTATCTAATTGCTCTCCAACATTAAATATCAAAGCCCAAACCAAACCCTTCAAGAAACACATATCAGAATAAAGCCTAATGTCTATCATTTGCAAGTTTTTAGAAGCATAGAGTACCCTTAAGTGTTACACAAAGAAAGATCCAAGCTTAATGATTGAAGTATTAAAATGTGGAAATGATTCACATTCCAAAGGCTACAGATTATACAATCAAAACAATGACAAAGTGGTAATGAGTTAAGATGTTGAATTTGATGAAAAACTTAATGTAGAATTAGGAGGCTCTTTAAGAGAAATTATAATTTACTTCTATATTTTGGAGAAGAAGAACAAGAGACCACAATACTTATACAAGAAATAACTCCACCTCCTTTACCACTTCTGTTAACTCATAAAGAAAGCTCAAGTGAAAGGACAAGGAAAATGAAAGTTCTAAGAGATATTTATGCAAGATCTAATGAAGTTATTCTTGAAAATGATGAATTTTATTATCATCTTGTAAATAATGAGCCATTAAATTTCAAAAAAGTCATACAAGAAAAAAGATGGAGGTTAGCCATGCTCTTTAAGATTGTTGATTGTTTTATTAATAGATTTGTTTTTTAATGTTTATGATATATGATGTATTGTCATTTTGCAATAGAGGATTGCTTGATATGTCCTGGCTCTGCTTCTGTTTTTACTCCAAAATAAAAGTCAGTGTGGAGCATTTGAAGATTTGTAACAAGAGTTAATCTTTGCAACATGCATATGATGATGGCCTTTTAGAGGAGGTGGTTCTACGTCATCTTAGTGCTGAGGATGGAGATACTGTGATTGCTAACTATATCAGGTTTTTCTAAATTTATTTAAAGTTTCCATTGACGAAGGTATGTTTAAATATTCTGTATTTGCAGACTGTTTGATTTCCTTGGTAGGTTTTGTTCAAGGGTATATATACGGTGATATGTCATACGCAACTGAAGTTATAGGGTAAGACTCAAGACAGAGAATAACTTGGTTGTTGACGTCTACCACCCACAAATTCTTCCCAATTTTTCTGCATAATATAACCATCCATCTTGTGAAAATGAAATGGAAACATGTCATGAATGTTGAATGGTTGCTTGTTTTTTATTTTATTGGGTGGTTATAGGGATTTGAATTTTGATCAAGATTTTCAGTTTTGCAATTGTTAATGGAGTTCGAATATTTTATACAAAATTAAAAATTTTAAAAGAGTATACAAAAGAACCTTCTCCAGTTGGTGAATGAGTATGTGGTTAGTAGAACATTCAATAAGCAGCTACTTAATTAGAGACATTTGAGATTTAATCAACGATCATAATTATAATGCCTTCAATGGATTCTTGATTAGTGCAAATTGACCTCACTTCATCATAAAGCATGTTAATCTTATTGATGTCTCTTCTAGCTAAGATGTGTAGGAAAATCCCGGGGTGTACATCATATGTACACGGTGCGGAAAAACAAAAATTTTTATTCCGGGACCTTCCCGAAAGCCAGGATCCATGTGTCTATATGAAAACTCAAACCTAAACAGCCAATAGAGACTGTCT
>JAOQMQ010000195.1:27199746-27225597 GCA_027563845.1 Erythroxylum subrotundum | reverse complement strand
TCTAACAATCTTACAGTACTATGCAAGTATAAGTCGAGTTACAGGAGATACAAGTCGACTTATAGGTACTGTGCATGTGCAAGTCGAGTTACAAGAGTGTACAAGTCGACTTACACTAACAAGATGGAATGGAAGAAGAATTTCGAATTGGTATCCCCCCCCCCCTTTAGCCACCTCATTCTTGCTTTCTGCTTTAGAATAGAATTATGAAAACTCAAAGCTAAATTAAACTCTTCTAGACAAGCTACCTCTAATTCTTTCATTCTTATATCCAGGGGATGATTGTAGTAGTCTAATTGAGCTTTCCTCATTTTTTTTTAGCTAATTGCACTACAACCTAAGAATTACATTAAAATATCTTTAAATGATTCATTACCAACTGGAGTTTATTCATTAGTTGGCAACTTTGCGTCCTCTTATTTCCCTCTGCCAATTTCTTTTGACTAATTGCTCAAATCCCATTCTTTTGATCAACCTATTGAAGAATCTAAATGGTGCTCTACTAATTTTGTTGGACTTCATTCCCTATATCTCCATCCAGGTGTGATCAAAGCATAAGGTTACATTGTGGATATTCAGGTAAGAGCATTTGCTCTTAGCCTGCCTTTACCCTTTGATCAACTAGACTTTCTCTTTGAGCTTGTAACCAATTTGAGTCCCAACATGATTCTTTCTAATTACAATTGAAGTTTAACTAAGTTATAATTACAGTTCAATCTTTAAAAAAACCAAATATTTAATCCCTAAAATTTCTCAAATTTTAAAATTAAGTTCAACTTAATTTAAATTATTTTTTTAAACTACTCTTTATATATGATCCATAGGTTTCTAATAAGTTAGTAATAATTATAGATTCTAATTCTAATTCATAATAAAACTTAGATGAAACTTAAACTCTTTTAAACTTATCTTTAATTTTTCAATTAAATAATTTATAATCATAGATTAAGATTGATGTTTAATAACATACTATGACCACTCAAATATTAGTAATGTCAAAGTGGTTTAATTTAACCTACCCATACATGGTTATAAAGTATAATTTAATAATTTCATCATCTAATCTTCCAATCGAACATAAAGTACGGAATCAATATCCAAAATCTAATCATATTTACTATTACTGATTAGTAATTGATATTTGAAAACACTTTTCCAAATTTTAATTCACTCTGGCGATAAACTTACTTAAATAGCTACTAATAAAGAATAGAAAGCACTCTCCCTAATTACTTTTGAGTGAGAAATCCTTTTTTGACTTACTTAACAATCATCATATGGTTGATACTATATTCGAGTACAACCGATTGAGCTATCCTAAATATAATAAGTTATAAGTAGCATCATAATATAGTAATTCTTATTTGAGATTCCTTGGTAATCTCAAATCTAAGGATCAATTATACAACTATCACAATAATCAACAAAATAAAAGTAATATATGTCATTTAGGATCTTTAGGGTAGTTAAGTGAAATAAGTCTCTAATAAGTACCCATGTGTTATTTAATTATCTCTATAATTTAATATATGAGATCAATTACTTTGTCATAAGAAAGAAACATAACATGTGATAACTTTACTGTCCCATTAATATCCCCATCTTGATGAAACTACAACAAAGAAATATTTAAGAGTAATGTTTAGATATAAATTGAATTTAATAATTATGATCTCATTATAATTTTAAATGATAATAATTTTTCTCTAATATTAAAACATCAAACATAATTAAAAAATATAAAGATAAATAGTGTTTTTTAAATTAAAAAATGTTATACATTAAATTTGAACCAGTCAATTATTTGCAGAAGCATTAACTAATAAGGTGATGTAAAAATGAGCAGCATGTCAATCCTTTAAGGTTAGATGCTATTGCAGCATCTTCTTCCACAATCTTCACCGATCTTCACTGCTGTAATAGCTCAGATCACCAGCTTATAGATATTGTCCGCTTTGGGTCTTGGGCCAGCCAAGCTTCACGGTTTTGCTTTTCCCAAGGCCTTCCCAGGAGGTCACTCATCCTAGTACTACTATCACCCAAGCACGTTTAACCTTTGAGTTCTGATGGGATCCGGTGCATTAGGCCATGAAAAACGTGTCTGTAAGGGAGAGGTATCCGTACCCTTATAAGGCGTACTTCGTTCCTCTTTCCAACCGATGTGGGATCTCACAGCCTAATTATTTTGCTCCATTTTATTTATAGACTAGATTGAATGGTACGATAGCATCTATAAACCCTCCATCAGATGTCTATTAAAAATAGTAATTGAATTTTCTAGAATGTGACTTTTAGGATAGTATGGTGTTAGAAACAATGTAAATAATTCAAGAGTTTTCTCATAACCATGAAAGTCTTCTAATATTAAGTAAGTCATTTATATTTGTATTTATGGCCTTTTCGTAAATAGAGAATAAAAAACTTTATAAATACCATAGTTCATTTTGTGAGATGAAATAGAAGAAAGTTTCTTTTCATTCTTCATACTCTAATCTCTCATTTCTTAACAAAGTGATATCAAAACCTTGTTTCTTAAAGTATGAAGAAGAGTGCTGTGAGGAAGGTGAGAAATGGCAAGTAATGGTCTCACTTCCTTATAATTTCCTCATCTTACAAAAGATAATTATGAGAAATGTTGTCTACGATGAAAGCTTTGGTTGACTTTCAAAATATGTGAGATGTTGTAGAGAAAGGCTATGAGAAGCTTCGTTAATAAAGAAAGCTTATCTCAAAATGATGAAGAAGCTTTATCCAAGATAACAAAAAAGATCAATAAGCTCTCACTCTCATCCATCAAGGTTTGGAAGATCCAATGTTTGAGAGGGTAGTCAATGCTACTAGTTTGATGGAAGCATGGAATATTATAGAAAAGCCTTTTCAAGATGTTGATAAAGTAAAGAAAGTGAGACTTCAAACACTAAAAAGTAATTTTGATGTTTCAAAGATTAAGGAATATAAACCAATTTCAGATTATTGTACAAGAGTGAAGGTGACCATAAATTAATTAAAGAGATATGGAGATAAGATATAAGATATAAGATATAAGATGTTATTGTAATGGAGAAAATTCTTCGTTCTTTAACTCCCAAATTTGATTATGTGGTGTATGTCATTGAAGAGTCAAAGGATTTAAACTCAATAACTATTGAAGAATTAGATGGATCTTTATAAGTCCATGAAGAAAAGATCAAGAAAAAGACAAGATTAGTCATTGGAGCAAGTTGTCAAAGTTAAAATTACTTTAGAGAATGATAGAGGAAAAAAGAATCAATTTAGAGGACGTGGACAAGGAAGAGGAAGAGTTTATAGTTATGGCCTATATGAAACAGAACGAGGGAATGGAGAAAACATAAACAATGAAGAGAGAAGACAACAATCACAAAGAGGACATAGAAGAATAAGAGGAAGAAGATAAGGCTACTATTCAAATATAATGAAAGGAGTTGTGACAAGTCTAAAGTTGAATGTTTTAGTTGATATAAAATTGGTCATTATTCTTGAGAATGTCGCAATGTCACTAATAATATTGAATAAAAGACTACTCTTATTGATGACAATCAAAAAGTTAAAGAGTTAACTTTGTTGTAATAAGCAAGGAAGAAGATAATGATATTGATAGTATATTTTATTTAGATAATTGTGCAAGCAATCACATGTATGGATAAAAAGGCAAATTTGTAGATCATTGAGAAGATGAGAGGCAATGTTTCCTTTGAAGACCTTATCAAAAATACAAACTAAAGGAAAAGGTACAATTTTCATATCTTTCAAATATCTACATAAGTTGATCACTAATATTTATTATACCCCAAAGTTAAAAAGTAATATTTTAAGTTTAGATCAACTCCTTAAAAAGGGATATAAAATTATCATGAAAAATAAAATTGTTTGGCTTTGAGATCAAAATTCTAATTTGATTTCTAAAGTGGCTATGTCAAAGAATAGGATGTTCAAACTGAACATCAAAACAATGAAGCAACTTGTTTGAAAGTTGATTTGCAAGATGAAGTATGGTATCTTAAATTTTAGAGTTGTCAAGGTTGTAAGAGAAAAGAAGTTGTTAAAAATGATATCCTCAATTAACTATCTTAATCAATTATGTAAAGCATATTTTCTCAAAAAATATGCTAGGAAGAGTTTTCCTAAAGAAGCAACATTAAGAGAAACCAGTCCTCTTCAATTTGAGCACATTGATGTGTGCGGATCAATCAATCCACTTTTATTCGGTAAGAAAAAAATATTTTGTTTACTTTTTATTAATGATTTTAGTGGGAGAATTTGAGCTTATTGTCTTGACCAAAAATCAGAAACTTTGGTTGCTTTTAAGAATTTTAAGATGGCCGTAGAAAAGTAGAATGGCTATAAAACCAAAGCTTTGAGATCCAATCGAGGAGCTAAATGTACTTACAAAGAATTCAGTGATTTTTATGCAACTCATAACATTCATCATCATTTAACAATTCCTAGATCATAATAACAAAATGGAGTAACCGAGAGAAAGAATATGACCATCCTTAACATGACAAGATGCATGATAAAAGCGAAAAATATACCTAAGTAGTTTTTGGTTGAAATTGTTTCTTATGCAGTGTGTTTATCCAACTGCTCTCCAACATCAAATATCAAAGACCACAAACCCTTCAAGAAACATAGATTGTAATAAAGCCTAATGCGTATAATTTGCAAGTTTTCAAAAGCGTAGAGTATGCTCAAGTCCCATACCAAGAAATATTCAAGCTTAATGTTGAAGAATTAAATGTCTTTATTGGATAGAATTCACATTCCAAAGGCTACAAATTATATAACCTAAACAATGACAAAGTGGTGATAAGTTGAGATGTTCAATTTAATGAAAAAAGTTATGTGGAATTAGGAGGCTCATGAAAAGAAAAATTATAATTTACTTCCATTTTTGGAGAAGAAGAAGAACAAGAGACCACAGTACTTATACAAGAATTAGTTATATATGTTACCTTGTAAAGAAAATTCAAGGAAAATGAAAGTTATAAGAGACATTAATGCAAGATCTAACGATGTTATTCTTGAACATGATGAATTGTATTGTCTTCTTGTAGATAATGAGCCGTTAAATTTCGAAAAAGTCATACAAGATAAAAGATGAAGATTAGCTGTGCTCTTTAAGATTGTTGATTTTTTTTAATAGACTTTTCTTGATGTTTATTATATATGTTGTATTGTCATTTCGCAATAGACTATTGCTTGTGATGTCTTGGCTTTCCTTCTGTTTTTACACCGCAATAGAAGACAGTGTGGCGCATTTGAAGATTTGTGACAAGTGTTAATCTTTGCAACATGCATATGGTGATGGGTGTTTGGAGGAGTTGGTTCTGCGTCATCTTGGTGCTGAGGATGGAGAGACTGTGATTGCTAAATATATCAGGTTTTTCCAAATTAGTTTATTAAAGTTCCCATTGACGAAGAAGGTATGTTTAAATATTCTGCAGGCTGTTTGATTTCCTTGGCAGCTTCTGTTCAAGGGTATATGGTGATGTGCCGTATGCAACTGAGGTTATAGAGAAGACCCGAGACCAGGGACGGAGGGAGGTGGGGCCAGTGGTGCACTGGGCTCCCCACCTCCAAAATTATTAAATAATTATATATATATACATGTATATATATATTAGGACGGGGTTATTTAGAGCTTAGTGGTATACTGGGCTCCTCTAAAATTTAAAAAATTAAATATTTGGACCCCCTATCTTAAATTCTTGGCTCTGTCACTGCCCGAGACAAAGAATAATTTGGTTGACGACATCCACCACTCACAAAGTCTTATGGAGAATACCGGAGACACAGAATAATTTGGTTGACGACGTCCACCACTCACAAAGTCTTCCCAATTTTTCTGCATAATATAATCATCCATCCTGTGAAAATGAAATAGATACATGTCATGAATGTTAATGGTTGCTTGTTTTTTATTTTATTGGGCGGTTATAGGGATTCGAGTTTTAATCAAGATTTTCATTTTTGGAATTGTCAATGAAGTTTGAAAATTTTGGACAAAATTAAAAATTTTAAAGGAGTACACAAAAGGACCTTCTCCAGTTGGTGAATGAGTACGTGGTTAGTAGAACTTTTCAATAAGCAGCTAAGTTAATTAGAGACATGTGAGATTTGATAAACGATCATAATTATAATATTATGCGTAAACTTCATCTTTTACGGACAGGCTTGGCTTGGATTCATATCAAACCAAATTCCAATATAATACAAGTCTAGTTATGGCCAATACTTACGTTAGAAGATAACATGAAAAAACTGTAAAAATGTTGACTACTACTGTTACTCTACTTAGGTTTTTTTGTGGCAGAAATAATTTTAAAAAATATCTTATTATTAATTTTTGTAATTTTTAATATAAATTAATAATTTATTTTAATTTAAATTAAATTTAGTATATTCAAATTGAATTTAAAAGTTAAGTTAGAACATTTTATTAATACTATTTTATTAATTTACATACGATTTACATGTTACGTGTATTTTACTGATATTTTTAATACAATGTAAAAAAAATTCTAAAAAATTAAAACTTACTTAGTCTATAGCATAAACTTGTATCTTTTACCCTAAATTTCATTTTAAAAAAGTAAAGGAAGAGAAAGAAGACGAAAGGCTTGGATTTGGTTTTAGTTAATTAGTTCTCGTTCCTTGTTTGTTTTGGGTGTCTTAGGCAATATAATGAATTTCATACTGTATCAACTAAAAAATGGTATGAAACTAGCATCTCCGACATCGGTCCTGTGTACAGGCTAATATTGAAAGATGGAAATATTTGTGTAAGTTGGTTCAATTTCAATGTAATTTGGGCATTGTCGATTTATAAAGAAAACAAATGCAATGGAAAATTTGGGTTTGAAAGTTGTAATTATTTGTGTGAATTGTTCAATTTCAATATAATTTAAGCATTGTCAATTTCAAAATTAATGCATTAAGTTGTTAATTTGTTAAATAATTTACATGAAACGTACAATTTACTAATTATTGCTTGTATATAAAAAGTATTTAACATATGATTAATCATTTCAATATAAGATTTAATATATAATTCAATCATTTAATATATGTAATTAAGTTAAGAAAGTTAAATGTTTGCATTTTAATATTGTTTATTGGTTAATTGTGTTGAATGAAATTGAATTATATGGTACATGTTAACTCTTTATTGTGGAGTTAACTTGAGTAAGAAACTAAGAATGTTAATTAAAACTGGTGAATGAAAGATTGTTAAATTAAAGTTGGAAATTACGATTTTAGTAACATTGTTAATTAAAATTAGTTAAGAAAACAAAATTACAAATTGAATTGTATAAGTAAACAAATGATATTAGTTTATAGTTGAATTATGAGATTACATAAAGTAAGTTGTAAACTTATAGTTGTGAGTTATGGTTGAAGCTTAAAATGTTATAGTTGTAAGTGTATGTCTTTAGTTTATGGATGAATGATATAATCCTACAAAATGAGTTATATTATATGAGATGTATATGAGTATTGTGTTATTATGTTTCTTGAATATTTGAATTGTTGATTTTTGACTTATAGTGGATTGTGTTTGATGAAATTGAATTGTGTATGATGTAATCATACAAAATGAGTTATATTATTGTATACATTTATTGTGTAATTCTGTATGTTGAATTCTTGAATTGTTAGTTTTTGAGTTGGTGGTGAATTGTGTTGGATGAAATTGAATTGTGTATGATGAATATTTGAATTGTTGGTTTTTTACATAATGGTAAATAGTGTTGGATAAAATTGAATTGTGTATAATGTAATCATATAAAATGAGTTATATTATATAAGATGTGTATGTATAATGTGTAATGTGTTAGTTTGGACTTTTGACTTGAATTAAGCAATACATATTTTATGATAGTAGTTGATCATGAAATTATGTATTCTTTATTTGATATTAAGTTATTAAGTTAATTTTGATATATGTTTTGAATTATTTTTATAGATAAATGAAAAGAAGTTCAAGTACTCCTAATCGTTTAACCGCTTCAAGAAGATATAATAATCCAACTTAGGCTTGTGTTGCATTGGTCCCTAGTATGAAGAACCATACTATTTGCTTGTTTTGTAACAAGCATTTAAAAGGTGAAGAAATCACCTAATTAAAGAAGCAATTAGTTGGGGTAAAAGGAGATGTGGAATCATGTAAAGTGGCAAATGAAAACTTTGCTTAAAGAGTATCAGCACAAAATAGAAGGGAGAGATTGAATTATAAAATTAGAAGTGGAAGTTCGTTTGATAGTGTTCATGATGATAGTGGAAATGTTGAAGGTGGTAGTATTCCTTCATAACAAGAAGTGAATGTTACATCTGGACCTGATGTTAAGAAAAGAAGAAGGCAAGTGTCAATTTTTTTTGCAGCACAAACAATTCTTGGAGCTCAGCCTTCAATTTGTAATGTCATGCAATCAAGAAAAGTGGCTCACAATGTAGATATGGTAATGGCTAGATGGTGGTATGATTCAGGTATATCATTAAATGCTTCCCAATCTTATTATTATAAACTTATAGTGGACGTTATAGCCTCTTATGGTTCAAGAAATAAAGCTCCTTCTATTGATAACTACAAAGGTAAACTTTAAAGTAGCTCAATTTATGAAATTAAAAGTTATTTGGAAGACAGAAGAATGGATTAGGCTACTTATGGGTGTTCAATCATGTGTGATGGTTGGATAAATAAGAGACATGAGCCCATTATTAATTTTTTGATTTATTCTGAAAATGGTTCAATGTTTTTTAAATTTATTGATGCATCTGACCTTGTTAGGAATACTGATACATTATTTGAAATATTTGATAAAGCTATGAATGAAGTAGGGCCAAAAAATATTATCCGGTTCATTACCGACAACGATTCCACTTATAAGGCAACGGGAAGAAGATTACAAAGCAAGTATAATTCTTTTTTTAAGCTCTTTGTGTTGCACATTGCATTAAATTAATGTTGGAAAATATTGGGGAAGTTAGATATTTTTCTATTATTAATGAGATTGTGCAAAAAGCCAAAAAAGTGACCAAGTTCATCTATAATTGTGCATGGTTCTTAAATTTAATGAGAAATAATTTTACCAATGATAGGAATTTGTGTCGTGATGTTGTTACAGGATTTGTAACAAATTTCTTATCACTTCAGTGTTTTATTATGATGAAGAAAGAATTGAGACAGATGTTTACAAGTAATAAGTAGGTTGCGTCTCAGCATGCTAGGTCTAATGCTAGATTAGAGGTTTCCAGAATTATACTTGTAGATACTAAATTTTGGTCCCAATGCTAATTTTTTATCTGAGTTTGTGAGTCTTTGGTGAGGGTGTTTCGTTTAGTTAATAGTGATGAAAAGACAATAATGGTTTATTTTTATGATGTCATAGGGAGGGCGAAGGAAGCAACCAAGGTCAATATGAAAAATACGTCTTCTTTGTACACACCTTATCTTGTAGTCATCAATGATAGATGGAAAAGGGAACTTGTTTCTCCGTTGTTTACAGCTATGGCATTTGTAAATCCTAGTGTTTATTACAGATCAAGTTTTACAAAGAAAGTTAAAGTTAATAGGAGAATGTTATTAACTATTATAACAATTATTGCCCATGAGATGATTTAAGATCTCCTAATCTCATAAAAGGAGATTTATAAGGAGTCTTCTGGAAATTTTGAGATGCCAATTGCTATTCGACAAAGAGAAAACTTTAATCCAAGTATATATTTTTTCACTTTTGTTACTTGTTAAAAATTAATTATCAATTTATTTTGTTTATAACGCTACTTTTGTTATCTTACAACTTACAATTTCTTGGTGAGACCAATTTAGAAATGGTGTTTCAAACTTACAAAGGTTTACAATTCGAATTCTAAGTCAATTCTAAGTCAAAGGTTTACAATTTCTTGGTGAGACCAATTTAGAAATGGTGTTATTACCATTATTAAGTTAGATAGAATTTCTTATAATTTTTAAATAATTTAATTTTATTGTTTACTATGACCCTTAATAGACAAGTAATTCAGTAGATCTAATTTGCATTGATAATATCGATCTTTTGACATATTGGTGTTATGAGGAACTGAACTTTATAGATGAGAGTGACTTGAAAGATAATCTTGGATGGAAAAGCATTGAAATGTTATTTTGTGCAATAAATTTTAATGATGGTGATAATGAGATTCCTCTCAATGAAGAGAATTTTCTACTAAATGAAAATTGAAGTCAATGCAATTATAATAGGTATCCCCCTTAGACGAATGAATGAAGTTTCAGTTTTTTGTTTCTGTTGTTCTTTTAATTTTACTTATATTTGATGTATATATTAAATTATATATATGTAATATAATTGTAAATGTTTTTGTTTTAGGTTTCACTTCTAGTTGGCTATATGTTTTTGTTTCATGTTTCACTTCCAGTTGGCTATTTCCTCGTCACGAACGCTTGTTGTAAATTGTAATAGTTAGAGAGTTAAGGATATTAATTTTTTTTATTTGATGTTTTGATGTAATTATTATTTATTATATGATGAAATTGTAATATTTTAAATATTTTGTATTGTTCTTAATTTTATATTTATATGATGATTAAATGATCTTTTTTTCATATTAATTATAGTTATTATTTATATATAAAATATTTGGAAATTAATGTTAATAAAAATAAATAAATTGTTATTATTTTAATTTTTATTATTATAATTTTTGAAGATGGAGTTGGTATAAAGTTATAAAATATATAGTACAATATACTAATAAATTATTTTACAATTTTTTAAAAATTCGAATATTATTTTATAAATTTAATAAATTAGTCGAAACAGAATCCGGATATCAGAACTTAATCTGATTCCAAAATTGGTACGATATTCATATCAATTATCTTAGGCAATTAATAGCAAATCAAAGGTATTTATCACCAGAATCAATCATTGTCGTTATCTAATGCTCGATCAACGGCTTTAAGCACACACGTAAATTGTTGCGCTGATTGAATCCTCTCTTCCCCTCCTCCTCTAGTCTAGTTTTAAGCCTCAGGATCATTACCTACGGACAAAACAAGTGTCCACTGACAACGTCAACACTTCCGTAAATTTTAATATCTTACTTGAACCTTTTCGCCGTTCTTCTTTATATATATATACAGAAACTAAACATAGGCCATTCAACGTAAGACTCGTTCCAGCCAAGACCTACACCACACAACTAAATTTGATCATCCCACCACCTAGCTTTGAGAAATACTTATAAATAGCTCCCCTAACACCTGTTTTCCTCAGGCAGCAAACTCCATTTGTAAGGCAGGCAGGTTCAAAGAAGCTTTCAAGTCTTTATTCCAAGTTTCTTTGTCTCTTCCCTTGCCTAGTTTTAAACAACCGAAAGGAAATGGAGATGAAGAAGGTTGCTGTTGCCGTCATCTTCGCTGCCGCCTCGTTGAGTGCAGTGGTGGCTCAGGAGAGTGCTCCTGCCCCTGCACCAACAAGCTCTGCCTCTGTCAGTGTGCCCCTTGTTGGTTCTTTGATTGGAGCCTCCCTTGCTTCATTCGTTGCTCTCTACTTCCAATAAATTAAAAAAAAAAATAGAGACAATTGAGAGCCTTCCTTTTGTTCTTTATGTTCAACATCTGATCCATTGTAATTCAATAAAAAGGTTTATTTTCTCTTGGAGTTCATTAACTCCAAAGGAATGACTTCTTTCTAATTCTTTCTTGTTCTTCTTCTGTTATCTGTTCTTAAATCAATACCCCTTCACGACATCATTATTCAGTAGACAAAATGAGTCTCTTAAAAGGAAATCAACCAAACGGTTAAGCCGAGGAAATCTACTATGATAAAGATTTGTTAAGTTCAAGTCTGCATTAGAACTAGTTACACTAATTACAAAGTCGAGGAGATCTACCACATGGTTCCCATAGCGAGGGCTTTAAAACTCCCCTAAACTCATCTTGGCCAGCAGGTAACTAATAGATGAAAACGAGACCTTACGGGCGCTCCGGTCATGACTTGATTAAAAGGACAAAGTCCAGAGTGGTTTCTAGGGTCACATTAAGAAAAAATCCCTTTTTGGTTCCTGTGCCTAAATTAAGTCTCAATAAACTCTATTTAGGATCTTATTTCAAAACATATGAGTCTATTCAAAGTTTTTAAATATTGTTAAGTGTATCATGTAATTTAATTTTCAGTTTTTTTTTGTTTTCAACGAAGAGTTTTAGTAGCTTTGACCCCAAATTTTAAACGGCTACATACATGAGAGCGGTTCAAATTTACGATCTCACTTAAACCAGAAAAATCTTTTACCAACTCACCCACGTCTTGCGATTAATTTTCAAGTTTATTTATTAACAAGTTGAAAAGTTTCATCATTGACGCCGTCATTTATATGACGACAATGAAACTTTTCCAAAGGTTTTTTCTTACCAAATTTACCGCTTTTCAAATATTATTAATATAATACAAGTCTAACATGCGAACAATATATACAATTATTAAATTTGACAAAACTAATTTGATAAAGCAATAACTTTTATTTAGTATTTTGACATTTGAGATAAACTTATTTGATTTTCTTGGTCAAAACTAACAAGGAAATTAAATCATGTAATATCTTTCTCTGACATTAAGGAATGCTTTTGGTTAAAGTCATAGTTTTAGTGTTGTAATCATACTTCTGATCTACTGGCAGTGAATCAGTATTGATTTTCTCAAGATCTTGCGTTACTTTCTCATGATGTTTCGTGTTTATGTCCTGGTAGAAATAGTTCATGAGAAAGCCTTTTGCAAAAGAACAATATAGAAATGATAACCAGTGACTCAGAGCAGTCATTTCGGCTCTTCCCCTTTGGACTATGTAGACGGTGCGCCTTTCTCGACGGCTCTATAATGAACTGAAAAAAATCATGCGAAACTTTTTATAGGCCTCCTTTCCAGGAGCCAATAAAGTTTCCCTCGTTACCTGGGACACCGTCTGCCAACCTAAATCCCCGGGGGGCCTGGGTATTTGCAAGGGAAACTAATGATGCGATGTTAATCAAACTTGAATGGACTCTCATCTCGCAGCTGAACAAGTTATGGGTTCAACTTCTTTTAGCCAAGTATAATTTTGATATGAACACTCTCCCCGCTTCTTTATCAGGCGCAGGCAGTTCCATGATCTGAAGGAGCCTCCAATCGGTCTGGCATCATGTCCTCAGGGGCATGAAATGGATCATCGGCGACGGCTCGCGGGCCCGATTCTGGCTAGACCCTTGGGTGGCTGACTTAGGACCACTCCTCTCCCTGGCGCTCGTGCTTATCCCCAACTCTGACTTCGATTTACGAGTGCAACATTTCACCGACTCTTCAGGTAAGTGGCATTAGGATAAATTTCAGTCTTTACTTCCTCACTTTGTTTGCTTGACCATTGCAGGTATCTTGCCGCCACGGCCTCACTTTGGCTCAGACAAGCTGACTTGGGGGCGGTCGGAGACTGGGCGATTCACTATCGCCACCGCGTACAACCTGATTGTCGACCAGGCCCCCAGGAGGCTCCTACCCACTGGACGACTCTTTGGCACTAGGCTGGCCCGCAACGCATCCGCTCCTTTTTATGGCTTTTGGCTCATGATCACTTACTCACTAATCAGCAACGGCTTCGCCAACACATGTCTTCAACGGCCGAATGCGCCCACTGTCAGGCGGAAGAGTCCTCTGTTCACGTCATGCGCGACTGCCCCAGGACAAAACGGCTCTGGTACTCCTTTCCTATCAACGTCCTTTTCCCTAACTTTTTTTAACTCTCTCTCTCTGATTGGCTACAGGTCAACTTGCGCACGCACCGTCCGCTCGGGGGAATGGCTTGGTCCCTCATCTTTGGCACCGCGTGCAGGTTCCTATGGAGCTGGAGAAACCGGTCCCTTTTCGAGGCCCACTTCTCCTGGCCGGACACACCTGCTTCCCCTGTCCTGGCGTATGTTCAACAGCTCCATCAGGCCTCAACTTGGCCATGCTCGCCCACCCCGAGGCCCCGTCCTCGACAAGAGCACTTCATTGGCTGGCATCGACCTGCTCCTGGCTGGACAAAGCTGAACACCGATGGGGCGCGCAATCTTTCTATGAGACTCACCACCGCTGGCGGCCTTCTCCGCGTTAACAATGGCGATTGGCTAGGGGGCTTTGTCCAGAATATTGGCAGGTGTTCTTTGGTCGATGCGGAACTCTGAGGCGTTTATTCTGGGCTTCAACTGGCCTGGGCCCTCGGAGTTCGCAAGGTAGAATTAGAAGTGGATTCCCAGGCGGTATTGAGCCTTATTTCGGATTCCGTTACTTGCGGCACGTCACTGAATCCGCTCGTTTTGGGCATCACCGAGCTATTCAATCGCAACTGGGTAGTCTTACCCCGACACATCTATCGGGAGGGTAACCAGAGTGTCGACTGGCTCGCCAATTATGCTCCCTCTTTTGACCTTGGGGTTAGCACTTTTGTATCCGCACCCAATGGGTGTCAATCGATCCTCCTAGAGGACATCGCTGGGATTAGTATCCCCCGCTTCGTTGAGTTCGTTGTTTGTCCCTTTAACAAAAAAAAAATGATAACCAGTATTGTCCAATGTAGAAATAGAAATCACATTTTACCAAAAAGACTGTGCAACATTAATTCTCTTTTCAATCTAAAGAATATGCAATCCTAAGTGATAACTTAAAAGTCTTTATTGCCCCAACTTCAATTGTTGATCCATCACCTGTACAAAAATATATTTCGCCATTACTAGGTTTTCAATACAACTTTGCATGGATACAAAGAGTCCAACATTAGGTCAATGTAATGTGTAACACAAGGAGTCCAAAATAAATTATACGTATTCTGTAACATTTTTTCTGCTGCTTTATAAGCGGAATCATTGTCAGTAATAAATTGAACAATATTTTCCGACCCTACTTCATTCACAACTTCATCAAATATCCCAAACAAAGTCTTAGTACTTTTAATAAGGCCAGATGCATCAATAGATTTCAAAAAAATATAATCATTTGAACAATAAACCAAAAAATGTATAATAGGCTCTTATCTCCTATTTGTCTAACCATCACACATGATTAAACATCCATAAGTACCCCAATTCACTCTTCTTTCAGTCAAATAATTTCTAATTTCAGAAACAGCACAACTCAAAAATTTACCTTTTAAGTCATCAATCGAAGGACCTTTGTATCCTGGACTATAAGAGGCTATTGCATCCATCATAAGTTGATAATAATAAGACTGAGAAGCATTGAATGATGAACCTGAATCATACCACCATCTAGCTACTGCCATATCGACATTATAAGCCGCATTTCTTGATTGCATTGCACTACGAATTGAAGGTTGGGCTCCAGAAGTTTTTCGTGGTGCAAGGAAACTAGTCACCTACCTTCTTCTCTTCCTCACATCAGATTCTTCTTGAGCCTGAGATGGACACTACTAGTACCACTATCACTACTACCACTACCACTTCCACCTTCAACATTTCCAAAATCACCACATAAATTAGAAAACGAACCTCCACTATCAATTTCAAAATTCAATCTTTCCCTTCTATCTCTCTCATATTGATATTCATCAAGCAATGTTTTCATCTGACACTTAACATCATGACTTACTTTTTTACAGGGTTTCACATCTCCTTTAACCCCAGCTAAATGTTTTGTTAATCGGGTGATTCCTCCACCTTTTAAATGCTTATTACAAAAGAATCAAATGGTATGGTTCCTCATACCGGGAACCAGTGCAGTATGAGCCCAAGTTGGATCATTGAATCTTCCTGAAGTGGGTTGATCAGGAGTACTTAAACTTTCTTTCATTTATCTGTATACATAAAAATAAATAACACATATTTTCATTACACAATATGTATATCCATTTTATATAATATAACTCATTCTGTATGATTACATTACACACAATTCACTATAAGTTAAAAGCTAATAATTCAAAACATTCAACATATATAATAACACAAAATATACAACAACAATTTTCATTTTCAACAATTACCGACAATTTTTATTTCCAACAATCACAAAACATTCATAATACCATTTCCATTTCCAACAATTTTCAATTTCAACAATCATAAAAGATGCATAAACAATTTCTATTTTCAACAATTTTCAACAATTTCCATTTCCATTTCCGTTTCCAACAATCACAATACATTCATAAAACAATTTCTATTTCCAATATCCACAAATCATACATAAACAATTTCTATTTCCAACATCCACAAATCATACATAATTTCATTTCCATTTCCAACAATTTTCATTTCCATTTCCAACAATCACAATACATTCATAAAGCAATTTCCATTTCCATTTCCAACTTCCACAAATCATACATAAATTTAAATGAGTGTGTATAACTTTTCTTTTACAATATATCAAACAAGAAAACACAATATTTAGGAGTGGTTTATCATTATAACTAATGATTAAAAAGGGAAAAAAGTGTTTAAATAGTTTCTTTAAGAGTTAAGAGTCTTTATACTTTTTAATATAACAAAAAAATTATGTATGTAAATGATATCTTTTAATAAAAAACAAATAAACAAAACAATTAATATTTAATTTTTGTGATTTGATTTTATATATTTTTATATAATAAAAAGTTCAAACCTTTATTAAAATTGTGAATTTTAGTATTCAAAAATTTATTATTATCACGTAATCTAATTGAGGATAAAGAAGAGCATTCACAAAATAGTCTTACGTTACATTAAATTTTATCGACTTTGTTTAACGTTGAACGCTTAATACTTAATATGCATTATATTTTATTAATTTTTAGAACTTAAAAAGTGCACTCAACATAATTAGAACGAATAAACATATCTATTAAAGTGCAAGGTCATATTACAACATTTGAATGGTGAGATAGGACAACCAATTAACTTTTCTAAATATATACTCGTTTAAATTTGTCCAAAGAAGTTGAAGATAATTTTTCGGTAGTTTAGCATATATCAGTTTCATTTAACTTCTAACAAGATAATTATTAATAATTATAACATAAAATTAAGGCATTTCAATTTATAACCAAACAGAACAACCAATCTCAAACAGAATAACCAAACAAGTAAAACAACTCGTTCATCAATCATCACCGTGATTGATATAATTCCATTTACAATTTTCAGATCGCAAACAGTATACTGTATAATTCTATTTTCAATTCCATCTCCAATTTTCATATCAAAAATGACAAAACCCAAATCAATACCGTGAGCATTCAACTTCAACAATTCCATTCCAAAATCAAACCAATTCACATACACGCAAATCCAATATCGTGAGCATTCAGCTTCAACAATTCCATTCCAAAATCAAACCAATTCACATACACGCAAATCCAATACTATGAGCAGGAAACTTCAACAATTCCATTCCAAAATCAAACCAATTCACTTACACACAAATCCAATATTGTGAGCAGGAAATTCATCATCCAACATTCAACATCTAACTCCCAAATTCATCATCCAACAATGACAAAACCCAAATCCAATTCCAATCTAACACAATAAAAAATGTAATTAAGTAAGAAAAATTCGAAAACAAGAAAAAAAACACACCCAAAAATAAATTTCCAACTTCGGGTCTTCGGGTTATTGGTTCGGGTTTTCGGGTTGTCCACGGGTTAGACTGCTAGAGGCGTCCGGTGGTGCTGTGGTGCGGTGTATCGGTGTGCCCGAGCTATGACGGAGACGACGTGGTGTGGTGGTGCGGTGGCGTCTCACTCGTCTTCGGAGGACGCCAAACAGAAACCGGCGAGGGTTGAAGGGGAGAACCAAAGAAGACAAAACGGTGACGACGGCGGTGGCGGTGAGAGGCATGCAAGAGTGAGAGGCGAGACGACGGCGATAGTGAGTGTGAGAGGCGAGAGACGAGAGAGTGAGAGCGGAGTCGAGGTGGGGGGAGGTGATTTAGGGTTAGTTTTTTCAATTTACAAATTGGTCCTCAATGTTACCGAAATTCATGGTACCGGTTGGCATATGCCAGTATTTTGCGTACTAGCTAGTACCGGCCAGTACAGATCAGTACTCGATACCATACTTTAAACATCGTCATTATTGAGAGAATCATAGATGAAGGCAAAAACTAGGGCAAATTATGAAACCCCCCTTTCTGACTACGAAGAACAAATAAGGATTTGTGGAACATATTAGATCCAGAAAACATGTTCTGATTTTTAAATGTTCATAGTGCAGGGCTTAATGAATGTATGTACCATTTTTCATTATAAAGTTACTAAAACGTTATTTTCTCTCATTTTTGCCTTACCTTAATGTATCTTCTCTTATCAATTGATCCCACCATGTTTTAAGTAACAACCAAATGAATTACTAATAGACCTATTTAAGCATAAATAAGAGAAACTATCGGAACCATTTGCATTCTTTTTATGGGGTGGTTCAAATCGTGGATTTAAGTTTTAAAACTTATTCTAGTATTAAATATGTGGATTTACTTTATATCGATAAAATTCACTGTTTTTATTTTTTAGTGCATACTAAATAAATCGTCAATTATTAAATATAACTGTCATAAATCATATTTTAAATAAATTAACAATTCAAAATTAATTATAATTTCCCTTTGATTGTAATTTATAAATTAAACATATTCTCACTCTTAATTTATTATCTTTTAATTCACAAAAATTATTAGAATATAATATTAAATTGCTTGAGTTAAATTTATCGTATAATTATTAATTATTTGAGTTCAACCATTCTATTTATATGACGATAATTAGTATAGTTGCTATGGGTTTCAGTCAATAGAACTACGTGGCACAAGATTGATAGCGTACCGAAGCGTACTAAGTCATAGCACTGAATCGTAGCCATCAAGGTTTAAAGAAAGGAAAAAAGGACTGAGCCTTGAAATGAAAACTCCTTATCGAACAGCGAACTTTCCATGCACGCGTATGAAGACCGTTCAGACAGTACACCCGACTAGGATTGGTTCAGGCAGAAAGGGCACGTGTCAGCCCATCCTCATTTGGGTCCATACTCTACCCTTTGTCCAGGTGTAAACTCTCCCTCTCTTCTAATACCCTTCTTATCTCTCTCTTTTTCTCTTCTCGCAGCTCGCTACTCTTATCAGTTTTACGCTTTCAAGCTCGACCCGAACATCTTAATTCGGACCCTACAACTTCAGAGTTCGATTGCTATTTCTATTCAGCTGATGTGGTGAAAGATTTAATCGCCATGGAGAAGGAGAATCATGAGGATTATATGTACATGGGTCGAACCTTTGATGCCGTGAGTATCAATGACGATTCCTCTGCATTTAGCGACTGTAACAGCGACAGATCCGGCGAGTTCGCATCGGCATCCTCTGAAAGCCGTCGATTGTTGATTTCCTGTGCGACGGAACATTCAGATGATATGATCCGACAACTCGTATCGGATCTGGGATCCTGCTCTGTTAACAAGCAAAAGCAAGCTGCAATGGAAATCAGACTGCTTGCAAAGAATAAGCCAGAGAATCGCCTGAAAATAGCAAAAGAGGGAGCGGTTAAGCCTTTGATATCGCTAATCTTGTCGCCGGATTTACAGCTGCAGGAGTACGGCGTCACCGCGATTTTGAATCTATCGCTTTGCGACGAGAATAAAGAAGTTATAACTTCTTCAGGAGCAATCGAGCCGTTGGTTTTAGCTTTGAAGACAGGGACGTCGACGACGAAAGAAAACGCCGCATGCGCTCTATTTCGCCTCTCGCAAGTGGAAGAGTACAAGACTGCAATTGGACGGTCAGGAGCAATCCCTTGCCTCGTGAGTCTTCTAGAAGCCGGTGGAATTCGGGCGAAAAAGGACGCATCAACTGCTTTGTACAGTCTATGTTCGGTGAAGGAAAACAAGATCAGGGCCGTCGAATCGGGGATCATGAAGCCACTTGTGGAATTGATGGTTGATTTAGGGTCCAACATGGTGGATAAGTCAGTTTTTATATTGAGCCTGCTGGTCTCGCTGCCGGAGGCGAGACAAGCTCTAGTCAACGAAGAGGGAATTCCGGTATTAGTCGAATTAATCGAGGACGGTTCGAGAAAGCAGAAGGAGATTGCTGTAGGAATACTCTTGGCGTTATGCGAGGACAATGGGGTGTATCGTGGGATGGCGGCGCGTGAAGGAGCGATTCCTCCGTTGGTAGCATTATCGCAGTCCGGCGCAAATCACGCCAAGCTAAAGGTAGGCCATTCTTAGACTTCTTATCTAGTTCTCGGCGTCGTGAAATTGTCGGGTAGCGAATTACGTGGCGAGACACTTTATGTTCTTTTTGAAAAATCAAATATCGTTTGGTCTGAATTTTAGAATGCACGAGAACATAGTTGGCTACGGCAGTCACTTGGTTGTCTGCCATTCTGGGACAAAAAGGTAAATACCCATGAAAATTATCCCGCAATGTTTGGCTTCTATGCAATATTGACGGTTAAAACCGTTTCGATTTTTGGGTTTATTTTTCCTTTTCTTATTTTTTTTTAATCTTTGAATTTGTTATTTCCTAAAATGAGAATTAAAGCTAATTACGTGGATTAATTTAAAATTATAAGATCTTATTTGATTTGTCGTTCGTTTTGGTGATGTCAATTATTGTGTCTTGAGTGGGTACACGATTTGATGTGTGGGCAGGCGGAGCAACTGATAGAACTCCTACGGCAACCAAGATCCAGCAATATCGCTGCCACAGCATCGGATGTGTCAGTATGAACTAGCAAGCCTACAACATGCCCATGTGTAATCATACAATGACACAGTAGAATTAGCTACCGAGAGACCAACCAACAGTGAAGGGAAAAAATATATATAATAGAAAACAAGTTGTACATAAATAGTTTCAGATGGAGCTTATAAAATTTGTGATTAGTGGTTGAGTTTTGTTTGTAACTTCTTCTTTAGGATTTCCATTTTATTTTTTGTTTTTGCTTTCCTTTTTAACATGTCATATCGCATACTAACGTTGGACAGTAAGATACGATATAAAAGACGGCTAGTGGTAGAACTTTACAAGTTAAAGTAATAAACTACGACATATAATCCATTGGGTGGTCAATTAGATGTGACTTTAACGTGGTCTAATTAATACACAAATCGAGTTAGGTGTGTTAAAATAAATGCACCAACAACAACCATTAATTAATCATCAACTTCAATTGGATCACGTCGCCTTTATCACGATTGGGAACGTGCTTTCATTGTCGTCAGATGAGGCTTACAGTTACTGTATTCAATTAGTTTTCTGAAGACACGTTTTAAAATTTCTTATTAAAAAAAGAGTCTATGGTGTGTATCTTATTAATAAAAGCCAATAAATGTCAAAGGCGTTTATTTTATTATCGAAATTGAAGGTTATGGTCAAAAGGGCAATAGAGAGGGCAAAAGGATTCATATAAATGAGAAAAAGAACAAAAAGAGTTGCAAATCTGACGACACAATCATGAACATAAGGAACGTGTTTAGTTACGACTGAGCCTAGGCTAAAGAAGCAATGAACTAGTACACAGAACTACAAAAGCCATCAAAGTTGAGTGGCTGCTCTCGTCTCGCACGTGAAAACCTTATTGACTGTCAAACGATCTTCTACAAGCAATACATGAACGGCAGATTCTCAACATATTATTTACTGATTCACAAATAGGTTACATGATTCTCAACATATTATTTACTGATTCACAAATAGGTTACATGACCTATTAATTAAAATTTTAAAATATGAAATAATTTTTATATAAATCCATTTAGATATAATATATTTTGTCTTTTTTATCATATAGTATGTTCTATATTGTCCCGACTAATTCAATGGTATAAGGAAATGGCCTATTAGAAGATAACTTGGCCAGAAGGTTCTCCAAGGTCATAGGTCTTGGATTTTACTTTCGGAATTTTGTCATGTCTATGAACTCATATAAAACCTCCTCTAGTTAGAGTTGGTTACATCACCAAGTCCATTATTGAATATTTAATTTAAAATTATTAACTTGCTAAATAAATTATTTAAAATTTTAATTATTATATTATTAAAATCGACAAAAGACGAACTTTAAGGCTATGTTTAATTGAGTATAAGGTTTTTAATGGAATGAAATGTAAGTAGACGTAATATTAGAGAATTGCTGTTTAAGAGGGATGGAAGAGTTCATAATGTAATATAGTGAAAGGTTATTTAGAAGAAGAGTTTATAATGTAATATAGTGAAAAGTTGTTTATCATCTTGCATTCCATCTTAGACTCTCCAAATTAGAGGTTTCTTATTTTTACTGTTTAGGATGAAATGAGATGTAATATGAAATCCTCCTCTTCCATCTCATTCCATTATAAACCTTCGTTTCAAATGATGAAATAATATTATATTACATTCAATTTCATTTTATTATAAACCTTCATCTCAAATGATGAAATAATGTTACATTTCATTCTATTACATTAATAAACCCTCAATCAAACATAGCCTAAGGCACATACTCAATTGTCAAGTTTTTACTGTTCTAAAACTCATTTGTTGGGTCCCTCTTGGCTCAACAAACAACAAAACAAAAATTATTTAATTTAATAGTAAGTCAAGTTAGCTGCAAAATCGTTATTCAATTAGGCTATTAGAAAGTTATTAGCTGAGTTGGCATCAATTATTTATAGATTCTTTATTCTTTTTGAAAATTGACAAGAAATAAGTAAGATTGTTGTGGTATTTTTCGCCATTGACAATTTTAAGATTTTTTTGTTCATAACATGAGAGCTAGGGTTTTTATTAACTTAAATCATATTATTAAACTTTTAACTCTCATTCCTTTAATTCAACATAATATATAGAAATGGCTAAATCTAAAAAAAAAGATCTTTCATTAAATTAAAACGTTAATTTAAAAAATATATTTTATGGTTCATCTCATGTAAATTTGTATCCTAATTTAAAATAAAACAAAGAAAACAAAAAAAAGAATAATAAAAAAACAAGAAATGAGAATGAGTTTAAAGTTTTTGAATTATAATGCTTTTTTATTGTTTTATTAAAATCTTGCTTTTCTCTAAGATTGCTTCTTCTTGATCTGCTCCAGAGTCTCTTCTGCTTTTGAATTGATTTTTGTCCTCCTAGATGTCTCCTTTACCTTTTTTTCTCCTCTTTTTCCTCTCTTTATTCCATAAAACCAGGTTTTATGTCCAAAACATGACCAAAAACAAACCCATGTTGGACCTATGTTCCTTCAAGAGTGCCAGAATAATTTACATAAAATTTAATGTCAATACATGTCAATAATATGGGAATGTGTAGTTCTCATGTAGGTTTATCTCTATTAGGTTTTGTGTTCGAGACTCGTTCATTATAACACAATCATGGACATAGTACTATATATATGACTTGCTTTAATTTGTGTTTCATGAAGTATACCCAACATTTCCTAAAAAAGTTATCAATAAATATAACAAAATAACAATATCTACAGCTAGGTCTTGCCTCTCTCTCCCTCTCTCTACGAGTGCAAGTGTTGGTCTTGCCGTTCATGTGCAAGGTGAGGTCTAGGTATTATTTCTACGTTGGTGTCTCTTAGATTTTCGTTTTAGCTTCATGAATTCAGGGTTGCAAAGGCTCTTAATTGGGGAGAAAGAAGATAACGAGTTCATTGTTTCTCCAGAGAATGTTCAGACGGAAGACTTTGTTCAGACGGAAGACTTTGTTGCGATTCTTAGGGACGCACGAGGTAGGTTTGTGACTGCTATTTCAGATTTTTTCCCTGCCCTGTTTGACCCAGTTCTTGTCGAAATTATGTCTATAAGGGAAGCTTTTTCTTGGCTAAAAGCTCAACAGCTTGCCAAGGTCATTGTGGAGTCGGATTATTTGGTAGCTGTCCAATCAATATTAGCTCCTTCACCAAATCGGTCTGAGATTGGAATTTTGACCCTTGATTGTTTTTCATTCAAGCGACATTTCCTTCACTTGTCCTTTCAATGGACGCGTAGGATTGCCAATAAAGCGGCTCATGCTTTAGCCAGGGTAGCCTTATTACATGCAAACCCACATCACTGGACTGATCGTCCTTCTTGTTTAGTCTCCATTTTAAATTCAGATTGTTCAGCTTCTGTTATTGTTGAGGGGGAAAGGCTATTAGGTTCCAGGTGTACGAGGTAAGCCTGTTGGCTTGGGTTAGTTTTCTTTGTCTTCCCTGCCTTTGTCTGTTTTTTTCGCTAATGTTGATTTTATTAAAAAAAAAACAAAATAACGATATATAACTAATGAAAAATCTCTAATAGGATGTCATATGTTAGTATGCACAGTCTAGAATTTTCCCAATTTTATACTTTCCTATCTTGAATGTCACTCTAATAGTTTACTAAGTGCATAAAACTTGTAGAAGTCTAACTTACATTAGACACCCTTTGATAAGCTCTTCTTATGAATTTCCTTTAACCTTCCTTATTAAGATGACCCATCAACATGTATCACAACCCAGTACTATCTTCCTTTAACTCTACAATGGTAACCTATCCTCCTTTGCACTTTCTATCAGTTTGTAGATATTTCCCATTAGTTTTAGAACTTTTATTATAGCCAATACATCTTTAAACACCTTAACATTGCCTCCACTGATTGTATATCCTAAACTATTTACATGTATAAAGAGCCCAAAGAGATCGAGTTATTCCCTAAATTTGAGACATGTTGAACATTACACAATGTCCTAACAATGTCATTAGACATCTTAACCCTAACATGTCTTGTTTTAACAATTTTAAAAGCTTTATCGTCTCCCAATGAGATAGTGTTAAAGTTTCCTAATATGTATAAAATAATCCAATCTATTTTAATGCCATCTATTATAGGCATCCTATGTCCATAATTTATAAGAGTTTATTAGTGGAAATATAAATAATATCTCCATTACTAAAATCTAAGTCTCTACTCTGCCCTGCATTAACTGGTTTTGACGATTCATCATATTTCCTTTTATCACCATACTTATTTTAACAGTTCCTTTTAAGATGCCCAGTTTGCTCACATTTGTAGCACCTATCTTTTTGCCTTGGATTTTGACCTTTCATCATATTTCCTTTCACCTTAAGAGCTTTCAATAGTGTTTTATCTCTATTGGTTATGAGCCAGTAACTTCCTTCTATACCAACTATCTTCTTAACCAATATAAGTATGGTCATCTGGTTTTCACAAGAAAGTGGTAAAGAATAAAGAAAGATCATCACTTTATCCTCATCCTTATTAGTCACCTTGAGCCTTAGAATGCTACTGACTATTTGACATTGATATGTTATACCAAGTTTGTTCCCTCCTACATTTCCAACCTGTACAACTTTTGCTTTAGATACTGTTGAAAAATATACGCAAGATCGAATCTAAGCGCAGCGGAATGAAATTAAAATTTTCCACATAATCAACTTTAACATAAATAAATTCGAAACATAAAACAAGAAATTGATAAAGTTAAACTAACATTTTCTTGATTTCCGATACAATTTCTTGCTTCTCCGAAAACGTCAATTCCACGAGCCGTTTAAACGTTCGGTCTCTAACGGTATCCACAGAACATTCTTCCTAATTACTTTAGGACAACGAATCCTTTATTAATTTACTCAATTATCTCCATATAGTTCATACTATATCCAATAACTACCGAATTGAACTATTCCAAGAATAGAATATAAGTAGCATCAAAACACAGTAATTCCTACATGAGACAACTTTGGTAATCTCAAGTCTAAGGATAAATTATACAACCATCATAATGAGATATAATCCACAGACACACAAGTAATGTTCCATTTGGGATTCTCATAATTGGGTCTGTTCAGTGAACTTATTCTCTAAT
>JAOQMQ010000195.1:27126168-27149834 GCA_027563845.1 Erythroxylum subrotundum | reverse complement strand
AGTGTGAGCTTATTGTCATTATCTGTCTGTCAGAAATTGGACATCGAAGAGCTTAAACCAACCACCATATCATTGCAACTAGCTAACAGGTCCATAAAATTTCCCATTGGGATATTGGAAAATGTGCCTCTCAAGGTTGGAAGTCTTTTTATCTCAGTAGACTTCGTTGTGCTAGAAATGGAGGAGGATACTAACATACCCATTATACTTGGGAGACCCTTTTTAGCCACAGCTGGATCATAGATGTTAAGAATGGAAAAATGACTCTGAGAGTAGGGGAGGAAGAGATCGAGTTTAATTTGAGAAAGGCAATGAAGGCTATGGATGACAAAGATTCTTGTTTAAGGGTGGACCTTATTGACAAGTTGGTTGGCACTGAATTCAGACAATGTCATCCAAAGGATTCGTTGGAACACTGCTTAGTGAAGGCTGTAGCAACTAAATGGAGTACTACAGAATTTACAGAGAAGGAGTCAGAAGTCTTTGAATTCGCACAGATGCTCGATGCACAACCTTTGCAAAAATCTACGCAATTTGTGCAACCTGAATTGAAACCATCACCTGATTCGGACAAAGAAGAACCTCCGAACTAACCTTAGGTATGAATTTCTGGGCCCTAATTCGACCTATCAAGTCATTGTTATTGCTCTTTTAAGCTCTGCGCAGGTTGATAAACTTTTAAGAGTGCTTAAAGAACATAAGCAAGCAATTGGGTACAAAATTTCAGACCTGAAGGGAATCAGCCTGTCTTTCTGCACACATAGAATTCACCTAGTGGATGATGCAAAACCTGTAATTGAACATCAAAGGAAGCTAAATTTAAATATAAAGGACGTGGTCAAGCAAGAGGTCCTAAAGCTGTTAGCAGCGGGTATTATATACCCGATTTTCAACAGTAATTGGGTAAGCCCTGTCCATTGTGTGCCCAAGAAGGGAGGTCTAGCAGTTGTGAAAAATGAAGATAACGAACTAATACCAACTAGGACAGTTACGGGATGGCGAATGTGTATCGATTACAGAAAATTGAACAAGGTCACTCGTAAAGACCACTTCTCTTTGCCATTCATTGATCAAATCTTGGAAAGACTCGCTAAACATGATTATTTTTGCTACTTGGATGGCTTCTCTGGTTTCTTTCAAATTCCCATTCACCCTAATGACCAAGAGCGAACTACTTTCACATGCCCCTATGGTACCTTTGCATATCGAAGAATGCCATTTGGGTTGTGTAATGCACCAGCTACGTTTTAACGTTGCATGACATCAATCTTTTTCGATTTTATTGAGGAAATTATGGAAGTCTTCATGGACGACTTTTCTGTTTATGGACTAACATTTGACTCTTGTTTAGCCAATTTTGCAAAAGTTTTGAGCAGGTGCAAAGAGGTTGATCTAGTGCTGAATTGGGAGAAGTGTCACTTCATGGTACAAGAAGGAATAGTCGTGGGTCATTTAGTCTCTAATCGTGAAATAGAAGTAGATAAGGCTAAAACCGAAGTGATAGCGAATCTACCTCCACCAACCTCAGTCAGGGAGATCAGAAGTTTTTTAGGACATGCAGGCTTTTATAGGCATTTCATTAAAGATTTTTCTCATATAACAAAGCCTTTGACCAATTTGTTGAGTAATGATGTGCCATTCAATTTCGATCAATCTTGTCTTGATGGTTTTTGCAGGATTAAGCAAGCCTTAACCTTGCCACCTATTCTTCAACCCCCAGATTGATCCCTTCCCTTTGAAATCATGTGTGACGCTTCAGATTATGCTGTGGGAGCTGTTTTACATTAACGAAGGAAACCTAAAAGTATATTTTTAAATACGGTAGTCTATTACAGTCGTACTCTGACTTGTATTTTACACTATTTCTATGTATAATTGAACGCAAGCAAGCACATACCTATGTTCGAGGCATGTAGTTCACTAATTCTCCATATCTCTTGTTAAGAAAGAATAAGGGAATAGATTCTTAACCGTCTTGTTGTCGAGAACTACTTTCCATTCAACACATCCTCTGACCCTCCCCTATTTTTACCCATATATTTATCTCTACAATAAGAGAAGAACATGCTTGGTGAAAGATTGTTTGTCAGGTCATGTTATGCTAATAGGCTTCAAGAAATGCTCTTATTCTTTCAAAAATATTTTAAGAATGCATACTCGTGGATATAAGTCATTAACATCAAAAATTGATTTGAAAGTATGCACTCATTAAAATTGTATATTAATAATATCAAATTAGTGTTTAATAATCTTGTTAAATTGTATTGTTTGAAATTTTCATTTATAGCTTCATACTAATAATTTGTTACTTCAGAATTCTTGAGGGTCAAAAATCTGGAAAAAAAAAAGAAAGCAATTAGTTTTCAAGACATTGAATGTGCCCGATAAGGCATTTAAATTCCTTTTGGCCACCATCCATCTATCAAGCATTTCACTCCTGGATACTTTCTGTATAATAGAACTATTAAAGTTGTGCATTACTTCTAGTTTTTCCTCATGAGTAGACTCCAGTTACCAGAAAAGGGAGCAACTTAAAAAGAACATGACATAATATTTGAAGGCGCAGAGAAACAAGATAAGTTAAGAACCAAGGGAACTTATAGTGATAATGAAACTTTATTTATCAGAACGGTATGAATGCAAACACATAGTGTACCTCAATTTAACGAAAAATAGTACAAGGTGAAGAAGTGAAGGAAAAAAAAAAGGACCTAATGACGCTCAAAAGCATTATATATAATACACAGTAAGAATTTCAGGGCACAGGCAACTTGGAAACCGCAAGATGCACATGCTACTGGCATGAAAGTCTGACATATTCTAGTTTCCAGCAGGTGGTGGGGAGAGGAATGGGATGGAGGGAATAGTAGAGGGGATGCTTGGCAACGGAGGCAAGGTAAGCTTAGGTACAATGAGACTAGTGGGTTGGTTAGGAAGTGAAGGAAGGTTGGGGAGTGATGGTTGGGTACTTGGCAAGGTTGGCAAAGTGGGTTGCGGAAACGTGGCGGATGGCAACGGTGGTAAGGTTAGCTTAGGCATGGTTGCAGGCAGGCTAGGAAGTGGTGGCAGAGAAGTTGGCAGAGTAGGTTGCGGGAGATTTGGGATAGAAGGCATTGGTGGTAATGTTGGCTTTGGTAGATTTGGCACCGAAGGTATGTTCGTCGGAAGTTGCAAAAGATTGCGAGCTGCGAAGCTAACGTCCAAGCTCGAAAATGACAATGCGATAACAAAAGCTAAGATGAAGCATTTGGGGGAGGCCATTGTTTATGGGTGTCAGTGGAGGTTTCTTCGAATTGGCGAGTTTGAACTAAGAAGTTTGTTATGTTTGGGATGAGTATAATTGCGTTTAGTCGTGGAGGCTTATATAGGGATTTGATTTGAGGGCGGCATTGGACTTTGGTAGGTTTTAAGTAGTTATGAGAAAAGCCTTGTATCTCTATAGTTATGTTTTGTTGTTGGCAAACCTTGAGCTGCATCCATTCTCCATCTGGAACTGTCAAAATTTTATCTAGTTAGTTGGTCTAGATACTGAAATTGGTTTAACTAGATAAAAGTCGGCCAAATGTGACGTATTCAGCGGACAGGAAACTTTTACTCGGTTTGTAATTTTTTCCCAACCACACAGCTGGAGTTGGATCACCAACTTATTGCGTGTCAACCCCCTTCCGAGCTATAAAAACACGGCATTCTTAGCTTTGTTTCACCACTGCATATCCAAACACGTCTTAGAACCCGCTGTGAGCTTTGACATTGAAGACCACTGGCCATTTTGTAGTCATGGCCACTCGCAAATGCTTCATCTTAGCTTTGTTCATAGCTCTTTCAATTTCAAGATTTGCTGTTAGCTTAGCGGCTTGCATTCTTTTGTAATTGCCTTCTATACCAACTCTTCTTCAGCCGACACTTCCAAACTTGCCAACAACTCAACCATCTCTGCCACCATTTCCTGGCTTTCCCACATCCATGCCTAAAGCAAGATTACCACCATTGCCTTCCATAACATTGCCACAACCCACTTTGGAAACATTGCCAATTACTCAACGATTAATGCCCAGCCAACTTTCACTTCTCACTTTATCTGGTGGAAATTTATAAGTAGGATGGTCTCACATTGAAAAGACACATAAAGATGAAGTAACTTATATACTGACGTAGGAATCATTACCGATTGCCTATAAGCAAACATAGTAAGTTCTTAACATACAACATTATAATTGTAAGCATCTAAAAAAATCATATATAAGATATGATTTATCATAAAGATAATATAAAGCTCACAACTCATTGCCTTAAAGTTTTGAGTTGAGATATAATGTTCTAATTATATATGGGCTCATATGGACTTGGTCTAATTTTTCCCGAAGGCCCATCAAAATCTCATCAATGGCATTAGAATCAAGTTGGCAAAGCCCAATGAATAAAGATTCATGGATTTGTGTAATATGAATAGTGGTTCATGGAGTGACTCATAATACCTTGTATACTAACGTATGACTTATAACCTATTGCCTTCATATTTTGGGTTGAAATGTAATGTCCTAGTTATATATGGGCCCAGTTAAACTTAGTCCAAATTTTCTCCAAAGCCCCTCAAAATCCATCAATTCGTCTGTTCTCAATTCCCTTGAATTGAATCTAATTTGCTTTCTTAGAATTGTCCCATAAGATCATATCAAACATAATCTTTTGGTAACATTCTAAAGTAGCAAACTTTAAATTTAATTAATATGAATTAGATGAGAGTCCAAAGGGTATATTAAGACATTCACTTAACCTCTACAATCTTAGACAATGTAAATTGAGATATGTGGACATATATTAATCCATTTTATGGTCAGTTTCGTACACATTATAAGAGTCACGTGCTACGGTATCATCTCCCATTAATTAGGAGCATAAGTCTTTAATAAATGCAATACCATACAAATGTTAGTTCATATATACTTAACATTTAACCTGAGTTAACTTATCTATTCTTAACTTTATCTTTCTAAACTCTCATATGCAACTCTAGATAGATATGGTGACCATATGATCACTCCACACCAATTTCCTTTTGACTTGTCATCTAAGTTGGCATTCAAGGTTTAGGTTTCCTACTGCAGCTTTCTATTATTATCTTGATAATAATCTTAAACCCACCTCACATCTAATCATCACAAATACTACAGTTGATTGCATATATGAGAAGGTCAATCTTTTATCTATTTGACATACTCTTTGATTTATACAAAAAAGTCATTTTAAGCATACATATTTCAAAATCAAGTATTACATAATGTTTATTACTTAATAAACAACACCTACTCATATTTGTATTAAAACATGACAATACATTAAATGAACATATATGGAGAAATGTTAGTCAATTACATTTTAATATCTACATAACCCTGGTGACTTAACATGCCTAATGTACATATTTTCAGAAATTGGTTTTATCATTGGGTTTACCACCATATCTTGTTTAGATATATACTTCATATTCACTTCTCCTTGTGCAACTATATCTTTCGCATATTTTTATTTGATATCTATATGCTTGATTTTATAATAAATTTAGGGTATTTTGTATAAACAATTGATGCTTGAGTGTCACAATTGATTGTTGTATTACTACTGAAAATGCTATGACTTCATCTTCCATTGTAGATAAAGCAACACACTGTTGTTTCTTACTTTTCCATGATATAACACCATTGTTAAGTAAGAAAACAAAATCAAAGGTAGATTTTCTCTTATCTAGATCCCCTCCCCATTCTGCATATGTATACATTTATATACATAGGTCTTTGCCTTGATAACACACTACATAATCAACTGTACCCTTTAGATACCTCAACTATTAGTTTTATTGCTTTTCAATGTGTTTGTCTTGGATTTGATTGATATCTGTTCACCATCCTAACAATGTAACAGATATCTAGCCTTGTACATATCATATCATATATGAGATTTTTAATTGCACTGAATCAAGGAGTTTTCTTCATTTTTTCCCTTTCTTATGGAATAAATGAGCAAAACTTCTTATTGAGACCTTCGCCTTTAGCAATAAGATTATCTATTAGTTTACAATCTTATGTACGGAATCATTATAAAATCTTTTAAATAAATATTGCTTGAGAAAACAAAAATAATCCCTTTAAACAGTCTCTAGAAATCTTAACTTTAATAAAGTATGAAGCTTCACCATGTCTTTCATCTAAAATTCAGATGATAACCAATCTTTGATTTTTTTTGACAAACTTACTACCATTACAAGCAATACAAAATGTCATCTCCATATAAAGATAAATTTGCAATTTTATCTTTGGATCTCTTAATATATACATAGTGGTCTTCATCAAGCATATGAAGATCATATGAAATGATTATGTTATGAAAACATATATACCACTATCTTGAAGAATGCTTTAAATAATAAATTGATTTCAATAACCAACATACTTTATGCTCTTCTCCTATTTTTATAATACATGTAAGTTGTTCCATTATATATATTTCTTTTTCTAATTCTCCATTTAGAAAAGAGGTCTTTATATCCATTTTATGTAATTCAAGATCCAAACTGGTTACTATAGCCAAGATTAGATGAATTGAAGCAAATCTCACAATAGGTGAAAAGGTTTCATCATAATCGATTCCATCTTGTTGTGTATATCCTTTAACATGCTTTATATCTTTTGATACTATCCTCAGTATTTTATTTTATTTTATTTTGAGAACCCAAATGTTCCCAATAGCTTTACACCTATTAGGATGATCAAAAAAGTCTCATATGTTATTTGAGCTTAAAGAAGACATTTCTTCTTTCATTGCTTTCATTCATTCTTCTTTAGCAGGACCATTAAAAGCCTTATATACATTCTTTGACTCGTCATCTTCTTGTAGGATAATTTATGGAATTTACCCTTCTATTTCAAAGTACCATTAGGGAATAATACCATGATTAGTTTGGCATAAAATGTGGTTCATAAGAAACAATTCATCAATGTCTTGATTACTCCTACTCAGATCAAATACAATAGTAAATTTTTAGTGGATTGTACTCTTAACTATCCTTGAGTTAATTCTTCATGTTCTAGATTACTCCCACTGAAATAAAGTCCCTCTTCATGATTCTTAGTAATAAAATCATTCTGATAAAAAGTTTCATGCAGAAATAGATATTTTCGTATTTCACACTGCTTTGGGAAAACATTCTTTAAGAATTTGACATCTTGCAATTCAAATTCAATTACTTCTTCAGTACTTCATTCACCTGTGAACATAAATCCTTTCGAGTGTTCAAAGTATCTAATAAAGGTACTTTTGTTAGACCCCGTTTTCGGAGCCCAAACATTCGGAGACAAAACAGAACCCATCATCCCATAATGGTGGCATGCCCACACTAGTTGAAGATCGAACAATTAAAATTTAGTCACAAGCCAAAATCCAATCATATTTCATAAACGAATTCTAAAAGTGTTTATACAAGCTCATTTCAAAATACAAAAATACAAAATTATGAAATACACACGATACAATTTGAATGCTTATGCTTAAAATGATTCTAAATTACAAAATTTCTTGAACTAACTTCATTACAAAAGTCTCTATTCTAACTATTTGCCAAGCTTTGCAAGGATCAATGCTGATTTGCCTTTTTCTGCACCTACGGAGTGGAAGGGAATGGGGTGAGCTGCGAAGCTCAGTGGCTTATACATTTATAGTCATTGGCTATGAGCCATACAATCAAATATACATATACTTCATATATTCATATACATTTAAAACTCATTGGGCTAGCAATTCGATCATTCACAATTTAAATTCACAACTCATAATTCAACATATCATCACATAGAACATGTCAAGTGTAATTAATCATCAAAACATAACACTCAATCTTGCATCATAACTTGACAAATCAAAATGCAAATGCACATATAAATGGCTCGAGAGTTCCGCGGAGCGAAACGAATAAACCAACGTTTAAAGCGTGAACAAAACGAGTTTGATTTCTCAGGATCTCGTGGCCTCAAGCGGGTAGCCGGGAGAAGACTATACGTCAACGTGCACGTGACAAACGAAACGTTACTCTCTTGCCCAACCACAAAAAAATTTATGCTGAATTGAGTCAATCACAAATTTCATATTCTCATGCTTTTTCTTCTTTCCATTTAATTAAAATGCCATGATACATGGCATAGCATAATCATGCTCATAATTCAATTCAAAATGTCATAACCTTTTTCAAGGTATAACATGGTCATAATTCATCATACAAAAAACCATTCGTCTTTCATTGCATGACATGATAATGAATCATCATACATTTTTCAATAATCACATTCATTCAATTTAAGCAATTTAGCACACATTCACGCATAAGACAAAATTGCTCATTTTACGTAACAACCATAAACATATTACCCACCTATTTACTTGCAAAAATCCAAGCCCAAGATTGCCTTTCCTTTTGCTCTTGGATTGTCATTCCTTGGTCTCCTTCAAACAACCAAGTTCTCATTTATCACAACATTCCCATAGAAATTCATAAAACTTCAAAAATCATAAAATAAATGAAATAAATGCTAAAATTAGGTTTAGGCTTAACCTACCCATAGTCTATCTAGGTTGAAAAATCCAAAACCTAGTTTAGAAATCCATTAAAAATATCCATCTAGGGTTTCTCCTCTTTCTTCCTACCCAACTCATTCTCTTCTCTAATTCCTTTTTGTTTTTCCACTAAGGAAGAAGAAAGATGATGGTTACCTTAGGTTTAGCCCAAATCTTCTTCTTTCTCCTTTTCCCCTAGCTTCCACGCACTCTTCTTCCTTTTCTCTTCTCTTCTCATGACTTTCTCTTCTATTTCTCTACGTCTTATGATTTTCCTCTTCTTCTTTTAAATAATACCACATTTTGCTTGTTCTTCCCTTTTTACCCTTCATTTAATTGGTTCTCCCAATTTTTTCCCTTTTGTCCATCAACTACTAACATCTTAACTCCTTATTTTGATCAGATAAATGAAGAAATTTGATAACACTTCCTTCTAGAGAAATGTTCCTCTATGTATTAAGTTTCCATTGACACCAAAATCACTCAATTTGGTTTAGTAATCTAAAAGTTATGGCCCAAACACTTTCGGACTATTACTAAACCGAGACTGTACAGTATACCCAACTTCACTCCAGAAATTGAAAGTCTTAGGTACTGAATTGAAATTAGATTCCTTCAGATCATTTGTAGCTCCATGTCTCTATTGTATTTAGAAACAAGAATAAACTCATTTGGAGCTCTACAGATCAAGATATCCTCAAAACAATGAAGCATGTTCAGTAAAAAATATCCAACTCATACTCTTTCAACCGATCCTCTCACTTTGATTCGATCAATCTTTTTCAAATTAATACCAAAATCTATAAAATTTTATGGAGAGGTAGGAGAATGTGTTAGAAATCCATTGCTTCAAAAATCAGATCATTTGGAGGTCGGACGACAAAGTTATGGCCAAAAGCGTGAGAGGTGTTCAGGTCTGGGGGGGAAACCTGCGGGTTGCGAAAGTCACGATCGTGCTTTTCGCGCTTTCCTCCTGCTCTTTTTCTCCGACCTATTTTGGTAAAAAGGGCATAACTTTTACTAGGAATATCGGATTAAGGTCATTATTAGACCGTTTTAAAGAAGACTTCTAGATCTACAAATTTTATGGAGAACTTGAAAACAATTTCTTCCTCTATAAGGGTTAAAATTTCAATCAAAGTGGCTGTCCCGAAAGTTCCATCTTAAACAACATCCAAACTTCTAATGATCATATCTTTCAACTCCATTGTCCAAAAATTTCTTACTTTATATCATTGGAAAGCGAAAAGGATAAGCTACAACTTTCCTGAAGACAATTTTGTCAAACTCTGCCTAGATCAACCCAGAAAATTTATGCAAGTTCAGATGAAAATTTCAACTCTCTCCTACTATTCATTCCCAAAATTTTCAGACTTCAAATTTTCAAAAACCAACATTTCAACTTTTTATTCTAGTCATTTTTACTCCATTTCTACTAACTTATTCATCATAAATTTCATAATACTCCAAAATATGCAAGTTTAGTAAAAAATCATCAAAAACCAAGGATTCATAATCAACCTATTCATGCTCTGTTACTTTTCCGCATTTTCAACTTTCATGCTCAATCACTATTCTTCCTCTCAACTTAACATCATCCATAAATAAATTATAGTCCATAATTGATCATGAATATCAATAACAGAACATACACACATATACCCACTCGTCATCAACTGACTACATTCACTACCTTAATCTTGTATATCATTTCAAATTCAAGAATTCTCCTTTTTCTTTACTCATGACTAATCACTAACAATTTCTCATTTAATAATTCTAACTTCCAAAAAAAGTTCAGGGTCCAACAACTTTTCTTCCCTCCTAGGCCTAGTTTAACATATCTATGAGAGAGATTATAAATGTAGGCAACACATCCCTATGGTCTTAAATGTTTCGTGTTAGGTTTCCTTACTATCTATAACTCATATAAAGTGTTCGTAACTAATTTTGTGGCCATTTGATTAAGTACATAAGTGGCTGTAAGCAATGCATCACCCTAATAAGTGATAGATAGATTTGCTTTTATCATCATAGACCTAACCATCTCTAGTAGCATTATATTACATCTTTTCGCAATGATATTTTTTTGCATCATTCATCATCCTAAACTTATTTGACAAATATTATTATCCACGATCAGTTAATGCTTTTATTTTCTTGTTTAACTGATTTTATACTGAATTCATATATTTAATGAAACAATTTAATGCTTCTAATTTGTAAGAATTCAAATAGACATGACTATACTGAATATAGTCATCTATAAAAATGATAAAATATATAAACCTACATTGTGCTTTTACATTCATTAGACAACAAACATCTGAATGAATTAATTGTAATAGATAGACATCTTGTGTTCTCTTTCCAAATGGCTTTTGTGTCATTTTACTAGTTGGAAAATGTTCATAAATAGGTAAATTTACTTAATATAAGTCACCTAAGAGATGTTCTTCAGTATTTTCTAAAGACTCCCATCAGATCTTTCAATTAAACATCATCTCATATTTATAGATATTCTCAATTTATTGACTAATCATTAATAGTTAATAAAATAATCTCACAAATGATGAATTTAGATAATATGATTTCTGCATGTTCTCATACTTGTCTAATAATCTATGCGATTCGCATACAATAAGAGCATATATTCTTATACCCCAAAGCCCCCTCAAAATCCCAGCATTACCTAAGGTGACCTAGCCTCTATTGCCAAGCTTACCCTCACTTCCCATGATCCTTTCTACAATTCTTTCCATCTAATTCCCCTCTCTACCACTACGGAATTGACTTATGACACATTTCATGTGTAGCAAATGGCTTGATCAACTTAGTAGCATCATTGTGGTATGGAGCCAAAAATTTATTTGTTATTATTTTGTAATATAGATTACATTTTTTATTTTCATTTCCTTTTCCTTTCACTAGTTGTGTGTAAAATGTATATGCTTTAAGTGTTCATTTTTTTAATTGTATATGGTCACTGACATTAATAATTTATAGGTTTCCATTGTTTTAAAATTCTTTTTACCTTACTCTTTCTTTTCTATTTTTTAATAGTTAAACCATTTTTAAATCTTACTAATTGATAGTTGTAATCTTAATACATATGCAAGATGTAGCTCAATGTAAAGCATCTTTTATGAGGACCTGGCTGGTATTGGGAAACATAAATTTGATTGCCAACTCTTTTCTTGGAGCATAGTGTATGCCTTCTCTTTAAACCAACAAGTAAAAATAAATTAGCTTCAAATAATAATAATAATAATAATAATAATAATAATAATAATCATGATGATGATGATAATGATATGAAATAAAACAAATAAAAATATAAGATAGATTTTTGTTAGGATTATGACAATAAAGAACACATGATGATTTTTGTTGAGATTACGCCAATTTTAATTTACAAACATCATGTATAAGAAAAGTTTTTATTTTGTCATTATTTAATATTGATGATGTCATGACTCGGTGCCACATCGAGCACATGACAATCGCCGCATACCTGGGCTAAGAACACTTACAGTAATCCGACTATGCAAGGCTAACCGAATATCTTTTTTTTTAATTAGGCAGCACAACGACTGTATTTTAAAAATCCCAAAACTCAATCAAACACCTACAATCAGTTTTAAACGCACTTCTATATTCACGTTAAAATTCTACCACAACTTCTGGACTTTTAACTCCACTCAAAGCAATCTTAACAATAGTACCAAAGGTTCATACATAAGGTCTTTTACAAACAAAAAGACATTTAAGACATAATTTATAAAACCATGAAGCATATCAACATAACCAACCAAATAAAAACAGTTCATGAGCCACTAAGCAACAAAAGTACAAAACAAAGACTACCCACATATAGTAATGCCCCGATAATGTCAAAAGACCGAACGATACACTCAGAGCTTCAAGCTTACCAAATTAACCTGCATGGTTGGAAAGCAGAAAAAGAAAACATCACATGTATAAATCAAATCTTGTCAGGAAAACAAATCTCAGAATAGGCTAAAACAATCATGTGTGTCGCCACTAGTCAGTCAAACTAGTGTGCACACCCACCGATTTCTAGTGTGGGGTCGACTTTCATCCGTGGTGAGTCCGGACTACAGTTTACAAGAGCGTAATGACCCAAGGTGATGACCTCGTCGGTGTCCAGACCATAGGTGTGAAATCACCTGCAAGTCTCGTAGAAAGGTGTCGGTACGGGGACTCGACTTTTATGTACCAGTGTCAAGATTACGGGGTCGCTTAATCTGTTGTGCCTAGCACACGATTGGCCAATCGTTACCCACACGATTGGCCAACCGTTACCTCACTAATCACAAAAAATCAAATAAAAATATAAGTACAAAAATCAAATAAGGCACCATGCCTTTATTTATCGGTCCAACCAATAAAATGGAACCTTGTCATAGCTCTAAGCCAAAAGAGAATACATACACGCAGCATACATGACTTGATTATGCATATGTAAATTCTAAAACATTATTTCATGTAATAAAAGTCATCTTTTGTGCTCCAAATGCAAAGTTCTTCAAAAATGTAGTTTCAGAAAATAAAACATTACCCTTTGCACTTCAACTGCAGGTTTGTTGAAAACAATATCATTTCTCAAAATATGTACTAAAAATATCAGTTGCACTTTAAGTGCAAAGAGTTATTTAAAAAATATAGTTTATTAAATACACAAGTATACTAGCATCTATTTGAGATTTAATTCTACTATGCATTACCTAGGCTCAAAATTCACATACAAGTCATCATGCATTTCTTAGGATGTTCTAATCTCATTTGAGAGATATGGATTCCCCAACTCACCTCAAAAGAAGGTATACACTCCCTTGACTTTAACAATCCTCGATACGAGCTCCTTGATTCATAGCTTCCGAGCTTTTATACAAAAAAATATACAATTTATTTACTACTCAAACATATATCTCATCTTTATACACTATCTCATAAGTTTATAAAACACAATATCACTATCTTTAAGCTATACGATTCAGCCATTACTCATCAATCTAAGCAAAAATTCAAGTTTACTCTAAGTAAACATGAAGGCCGCTTTCCAATACATATCATTACGAATCCTTAAATCTTAAGCCAAGTTCACTTAGACATTTTATCAAACACCTAAGGTGCATGACTTTCAAGTCATATTTTCAAGACTTTATCATAGTAATCCATGCTCCTATCTTGTTATATAACAAACACTTCCAAACAACAACACATTTCACCACTCCTTTCAATCCAATTCCCTTCATTTAAGTCATATTCATCATAATTATACAACTCATTACATTAATCCATTCCTTCTCCCATCATTTTGACCAAGCCTTATCCAATATGCATCTTCTTCATTTTTCATCATCAATTCACGTTATACGAATACAATAAACACCATAGAATTCGTTTAAATCGTCAATTTGAAAAGATATTCAAAAATTCATAAACTTTCACCAAAAAGAGAACATTTCAGTTTTGGCCTAAGGGAATTTCTCCATAACTCATTTCATTCATCTAAACCATATTTCATGCATATTCAAGCATGGAGAACATCATATCTTAACACCAAACTCAAAATCATAATGTAGAGAGAGATGAGACAAAAGTTAACTAAACCTTCATTTGGTGATATCTTAAAATCCTTTGAGAATTTCTAAAATCTAATGATAGATCTGAGTCCCTTGATCCCAAATTAACTTAGAATTTAAAAAAAAAGGTAGAATTTTAGTGATAGCCGAAAATGGGTTCTCCTCCTCTCTTCTCCTTTCTTCTCCTTTCTTTTAATTAAAACAAAATGTTTCAAGTCTTAAAGGGTAGGGTGCATGGCCATACATGAAGAAGGGTCTAGAATATTGACTCTTCTTTAACCAAAATATGGTGAAATTACCTTTTTTCCCTTAGCTTATGTGAAATTACCATTATACCCTTCAAACTTTTCCTAAATTTGCAATTAAGCCCAAAATTAGGGAATGACCAAAATTTGTATTTTTATTTTGGTCCTCGGGCTTTTGAAAATAATAATTAAGCTCCTTAACTTTATTAAATTACATATTGATCCTCCAAGAATTGGAAAATTACAATTAAGTCCTTTAACTTTTAACAATTTATAAATAAGCCCTTATGTACATCAACTTTTTCCAATTAAGCTTTCTAAGTGTCCAATAAGTCTATAAATCATGTATAATCACCTTTAAGGCATTAGAACACAATTAACTCTGCCACCATGGTCATATCCATCCAATGGACTCGATTTTACACACTTAGAAGCTTATATGTCAGAAATCTCCAAGATTTTGTATACCAAGAAACTCTAAGTTCATATAAGGGCATATAACATTATAAATCACTGACATATATTCCCAAAATGATTTAAATACATCTTTGAACTCATATAAAACCATGTATATATCAATATACAGTAGTATCTCCAAGTACAGAACAATACAAAAGGGTTTAGAGAGTCCGGCGTTATAGATGATGATACATTAAATTTATCAATAAGGATATGTATACTTAAATATTAATTGGTACAATTATATAAAAATTTGCCTTTTATCATATCTTACTTATTTTAAACTTAGCTCTAAAAATACCTATAATTCTTATAAAGTTTAAATTTCACATAAAAATATAATTTTAGATAAGATAATCAATTATGAACATGATTTGGAATATGCTTAATTACATCTTAGGCCATGTTTTATATTTTTCTTTTTATAATAGGACACATGAATAAACATACCAATGTTTTAGGCCATATCTTGGCAACTGTTATAAAGGGACAAACACATCTATACAAATAAGGATAAACCTTTTGAAAATTCCTCCATCATTCAACATACCCTTTGACATGCCCATATTTTTTCTCGTCTCTTTATCTCTGTATTTTAAAGAAGAACACACCCTTAGATATGATTTGTGTCGACTCATTTTTAACCAACACACTCTAAGATATGTCTATATTCTTCTAAAAATGCTCCAAGATTTCATATCTCTATATATAATTTGTACACAATAATCTACAATGTGGATAATGTCATTAACATAAGTTGGATTGTAGCCTCTTCTAACACCTAGAGATATTGTTTAATTCCAAACAATGCTTAAACTTCTTAATAACCTGTTTTGTCAATATTTTTGTTGTATTCTCCAAATAGTGAACCTTTTCCAACACGATATGTCAAAATGCCCTTAAACCCTTAACTTTGTGAAACCTTACATCCATATGCTTGTTTCTTGGATAATAAATAAGATTATTTGTCAAATAAATGGCATTTTAACTATCACAATATACTTAAACTCCATCTTGATTAAAGCCCACTTCTTTTAATATTCTTATAAGTCATGATGCTTTTTTAGTATCCTCAACCACTACCACTTACTCAAATATAACTGTAAACACTAAACCATTAATTTCCAAAAAATAAGACCCCTATACAAAATTAAAAATATATACTCCATAATAGACTTCATATTATTCAAATCTTTTGCATATTTTGACTCTATAATAGAAGAATAATTATACTAATTATTAAACACAATGTCATGGTTGGACGTACCTTTTAAGTATCTGCATATTGATAAGGTTGTTGAAGCCCTCAAAATGATTCTAAATCTTTAACTTTTTGTAGTAGTCATAAAACCAGGTCGAATCACATGAAAACTAAACACTAGTTTCTTAATTTCAATTAATAAAATAAAATGGGGGGGGGGGGGGTTTGATTAAGTAACTAATTAACTAAGATTTACAAGAAATTAAATTAATTAAATTTAATATAAAAGGGAGAAATTCAAGAATACTAAACTTTGATTCAAGGGAAAGATATCATCTAGTTGTAACTTTGATCATTGGTCTAAAAAGAATAAGTACCACAATTTAAGCAGTCAGTCTAGAACATATTAGGATAGCCATAATAAGTCTAAATTTTTCCTAAATTAATTGGTTCAAACCTAACATTTAAACCAAAACTTACCATTCATTGTTTGGGTGTCATAGCATTCCATATCAAATAAATGATAGCAATAAGTTTAGTAACAAAGACTAAACCCTAAGTTAAATAATCGAGATAACTACAACTATTCAACTTAGTTTTCTTGTTTATCATAAGTTAATTATGCAATTTCATAAATAACCTATTTTGCTAATTGTAACAATCCTTCATAACAATTATGAATTATTGAATTCATGGATAGCAATAGAATAATCAACATTAAATTAAATTGTCAGATTTATCAATATTAGTCATTCATCAAATATAAGAACTCAAAAAGAGAAATACTTGAATTAAAACATAAATAAAAGTTATGAACAAAACCTCACAAGGTTACTACTAAAGTTTTAATTCCCTTTGAATCAGAATAATTGAGTTTAACCACACATGACTTTTGCTCCAATACAAAAAATAGAAGAAAGATGAAATAATGAGAGAAAAGTAAGAAGAAACGATTAATTCTTGAGAGGTAGGGAATGTCCCTTTTAAAGTAGTTTTTACTTTAAACCTAATCCTATCCAATCTTGCAAAGATGCTTATCTAAAACAAATCCTAGTTCCTTCATGATAGGGATAGAAAGAGGTCTCCTACTTAAGCTTTAACTCTTTAAGTAAATCTGGCATTAGGCTTTATCTTCCCTTATCTATGTAGCAATCTTTTCACATTATCCTAAATTCGTGATTATCACCAATAGCGTCCCAATTTGATGAAATTTCCACTTTTCATCTCTTAAAAAATTTAATTTTCCTATTTAAGCACCAAAATGAATCTAAATCAAATAATATATCAAGATAACAACTTATCATATATCTACTTGAATAATGTTTTAATAACGCACATAATTGATTATGTCAAGTTATAAAGATAGAGTATTCTAAGATATTAGCCTCAAGAGGACTATAACTACTAAATTTTTTAATCCTTACAAATAATAAAACTAATTTAATTAAGGTATAAGAAAATAACTAAATTGTCAAACTAACAAAAAGAAATCAATATAATAAAAATTAGGGTTTCAAGTTTCACTTTTGAGGAATTCCATTAACATTGATATGATTGATTATCGAAATTGAGATAACAATTAACTTAAGTATCTATGTCCTCTCTCAAGTTACAAAAGAGTATCCAATTGAGAAATTACATCTTATTAATGCATAAAATCTAATTAAACTCAATAAGAATATGTAATAAAGAAAGTTATAAATTGGCAAAGAAAGAGGCGAAGAAGATAATCTCAGAAGCTAAAAGCAGATATTACGAAAAATTATACCAACGATTAGAAAGTAAACATAGAAAAAAAGGATATTTTTAAGTTGGCAAGAGCTAGGTAACAGAAAGTAAGAGACTTAGACCAAGTTTATTGTATAAGAGATGAAGCAAGGTAAGCGCTCGTGGCTGAAAATGACATCAAGAGACGATGGAACAGGTACTACTATAGACTTTTTAATAAAGGCATAGAGGAAAACATCTTTTTAGGGGATCTTAGCATGTTCGAGAGGTATCATAACTTTACCTATTGCCGACATATTACAATGGAAGAAATTAAAAGAGGTTTAAGGGAGGTAAAGAGTGGAAAGATAGTAGGGCCTATTGAGATACCCATAGAGGTGTAGAAGAGCCTAGGTGAAGAGAGTCTTACTTGGCTAGCCAAGCTTTTTAGTGTGATCCTTAAGTCTATCAAAATGTTGGATGAGTGGAGACTTCGCATGCTAATTCCTCTATAAAAGAACAAAGGGGATATCCAAAGCTAATAATAACTATAGAGGCATCAAACTACTTACTCATGCCAAGAAGTTATGGGAGAAGGTGATTGAGAAAGGATGCTTCTATCTCAGAGAACCAATTTGGATTTATGCCAGAAAGGCCACGACATAAGTTTATCTACTTAGAAGATTAATGGAATATTACAAGGGAAGACAAAGTAATCTACATATGGTTTTTATTAATTTAGAGAAGGTGTATGACAAGGTACTTAGGGAAATCACGTGGTGGTGTATAGAAGTTAAAGAGAGTTCCTACGAACTATATTTGAGTTATTAAGGATATGTATGAAGGTGAAAATATATAAGTAAGGATGATAGGAGGAGATATAGAGAATTTTTCTAACAATATCAGGCTATACCAAGTATGTATGTTGTTTAATGATGACGTCGTTTTAGTGGATGGGATAAAAGAGGGTGTCAATTTTAAACTAGAACTTTGAGGGATACCTTAGAGTCGAAGGACTTTAAATTGAGTAGGACAAACTGATTACTTAGAGTATAACTTTTCAGGCCATAGGTAGGCTTTCAATATGGAGGTAAAGGTTGGTTCAAATGTTATACCACCGAATATATCATCCAAAGCAATGGAGAGATAGATAAATATGTAGTTCAATGTATTAGATCAAGGTGGCTTAAATAGAGAAGTGCAAAAGGAGCTTTATGTGAAGAAGAAACCACTCAAACGTAAAGGTTAATTTTATTGTATGGTGATTACGCCAACCATTCTCTATGGGGAAAATTGTTGGCCCATCAAACAAGTGCATAGTTATAAGTTAATGGTGGTGGAGATGAGGATGCTCTGATAGATATATAACCTTACTAGAAAAGATAAGGTTAGGAATGGAATGGAAAGAGACTAATTAAAGGTGGCTAATATTAATGAAAAATTAAAAGAGACAAGACTTATGTGGCTCGAACATATTAAGAACAGACACCTTAACTCTCCAATGAGAAGATACGAGACGATTGTATTTAGAGACTATAAGAGGAAAAAAGGAAGGCCTAAGAAGAATTAAGGGGAGGTGACTAAGAATAATATGACTCTATTGGAACTTACTGAGGACATGACCCTCAATAGAAAACTTTAGCATATTAAGATACGGATAAAGGATCTTACATAGAAAGATCCTTCCACTTCTCATAGGTCTTTTAAACATTTTCCTTTAAGTCTTATATCTTGTATTTATCCTAAACTTTTAATATGTAGTACTTCCCTTTTAGTTATTTAGCCTAAACATTTCTTTACTTAGTCTAAATATTTTCTAGTAATGAATTGTTTGATTTATTTATTCACTTGTCTTCTTTCTTATTTGTGTATTTATTTACTTATTTTATCTTTTATTTTTACTCTTTATATTGGTCTAAATTTATTGTATTATTTTTTGTTACTTATTGTATGATTATGCCAACAAAATGACGGGAAGTCTTTATATAAAGCGTGGGAGTGGTATAAGGACTTGTAAAGGATTTTTCCTCATCATAACCTACCCAACGAATTCCTTTTGCAAACCTTCTATATTGGAGTTAATCCACCCATGAGGGGCACCATAGATGCAACTGTTAGAGGATCATTCATAAGGAAAACAATTGAAGTAGCACACAATATGTTAGAAGAGATGGCATACAATAGTTGTCTTTGGACATCAGAACGAAGTAGACAGTAGCCAGCCTTTCAGGATCCAAAAGGAATGATTGCTGAAAATTCAGTGACAACATTGCAGGCTGAGATCGACAACCTAACCAAGCAACTGAATAACCTGAAAGCCATCTATTCCTCTCTATTCAAAGCAATTCAACACAACGGTAAGTTATGTGGACAAGATAGCTATATCGCAGCTGATTGTTTCTTAGGGGAAAACAACAATGTGGAGCAATTCAACTTTAATGGAGCCCAAGTTGGTCAGGGTGATAGCAATCCTTATTCAAACATATACAATTCGGGGTGGCAGAACCACCCAAATTTTCACTGGTCTAACAACTTTGTGATTCAGTTTAGAAATCAAAAGTCATATGGATTTCTACAGGATTAATATAATGACTATAACTCCAAACCGGACAAGATCATTGACAAACTCGTAAGTATGGATGAGGCCCAGAAGAGGCTAGAAGAGCAAATCGCCTAAGTAACAAGGACTTATGGGTCTTCTATCCTCTACCTGGAGGTTGAAGTGGAACAACTTGCCAATGCATTATCTACAAGAAGTTTGGGAAGTCTTTTGAGCGACTTGGAAGTATATCCAAAAAAGCAATTTAAGGCTATCACACTTAAGAATGGGAAAAAGCTATAAGAACCACTAGAAAACCAAGCAGAAACCTATCTTGTAGAGGACCAAGAAAAGCTTAAAAAGGATGAAGAAAGAATGAGGACCCTCCCTATGCTCCTCCTTCCTTTTACCCATTAAGCATGCCATTCGTGCAAATAGATGTAGTTGCATCTTTAAAGAAGCAAAAGCAAGACGAACAAATGACAATAGAGGTAAAGGTTCAAAATGATATAAACGTCTCTATTTGAGAAGTGGAAGAAGCAGAGGAGACGAAGGTGATTGAGGAAGAAAGTGAACAGTTAACCTTCTTAACAAACAAACTGTTGGATTCAATGGAAGATTTAGGGAGTTTTGTTATTCCCTATTTTGTTGACAGTTTGTCGCTGAAAAGGACATTACTAAGCTTATTTGGTTTCATTACTTTGGTAGATTATGTCCCTTTCATTATCTTCCAACATGTAGCTTATTTACAAGTTACGAAGCTAAAATGGGAAGCACAGGTGAAAGTAAGGCCCTCATAATTTATCCCGACTGAGTTTCAAAGGATACAAGGTCAAGCTAATGATTGTAAATTAGCACGTTTAGTAGTTAGATTTAAATTGTTGTATAGTTAGATTTGTTTTCAATTCTATAATGAGTTAGAATGGGTTGGATCACTAATTCTCTTACTCTCTTAAATCACTTATAAGATAGGAAAACACTCTCAGTGTTAAGTGAATTTGGTCTCAACATTATCACCATCACCACCTAGGTCACCATGACAGGTTTTATACTCTAACCATTGACTCTTATTTTACTGTTTTTTCCAATTGTCTTATGTTTATCTTGTTTCCTAATTTGTATTCCCACCTATTGTGTTGTATTTTCTCTTCCCACATTAAGGACAATGTATTGTCCAAGTGTGAATTTGAATTTAGGGTGCATTATGTGATTTATGTGAATGTGTCAATGGCTAGGACTTTACAAAATTAGTTTAGCCTTGAACATAACCTTTTAGGTTGTGAAGATTTATTAGCTTGTGAAATTAGTGACGTAGGTTACTTTGGTTAAATATGAAGGTTAATTAGGATACAATGTTAGTTTATTCACCTTAGGAATTTGTCACATTCATTTATAATTTTACTTCAATCGAATAAGTAGCATCTTTAGTACCTTTTCATGAGAATTATTAGCTAAAGAAATGAGGTAGGTAGTATATATATATAGTGTATGTGTAAATCATAGGCAATTAACTATTCCACTAGCCTTTGGTTTATGAATAGAGATAGTAGCCAGTTGAGAATGTGATATAGCTGAGTAACTAGATCGACACACATCACAAATGCGTGCCTCCGCATCAAAAGGCTATAATGACATTTCAACTAAGCCGTTTAATAAAAACATGACCTAGTTGAGTAACAGGATCGACATTCATCACAAATGTTTGCCTTTGCGTAAAAGGCTAGGTTCATGTCTATAAAATCAACATAAACAATGTTTTGTCAAATAAAACCTACTAATCTTTGTGAACAACTTGTATTTTCATGAAAACATACTTAGGGATAGTTGCATTTTTTATCGATCGAATAATTATCAACATCTGTATACAAGTGATAGGGGTGAATAAACTTAACATTAAGGTCTGCATTAGTTGTATATTTAGTCCAAGGTACTTAGACGCGAATTTCACAAGTTAATAAGTTAGAACAACTTGAGGGATAGTGTTCGGAGTTAAATTAGTTTTGGGAAGTTGAATGCCATTGCCTCATTACTACATTACGTGTTGTGTGTTTTGATATGTTGTGAGCTTTGCTTATTTTATTTTTTCTTGAGGACAAGCAAAAGTATAAGTGTAAGGATATTGATAGTTGTAGAATGCACCATGTTTTAGTAGGTAGATTGGTGTGTGTTTAGTTTATAATTTTTTTGTTTAGTGCATGATTAGGTTAGAATTGTATTATTAGTTAAATTTTGTGTTTTATGGGTTAGAGCATCACAGAGGGCCACGATCATGATAGAAGCATCAGAGAGGAGCCACGATCATGATAGAAGGCTCACTCAGAACATGCGGACAATCTTTCCGACTTGAGTTTTCGAGAATCTTTTCGGACCTTTTGGGAATGGGAAAAGCCTTACATTTGCCCTAATTAGAAAAGAGTATAGAGAGAAAAAGAGGAGACTTGAAAAAGAAGCCTCCACTTCTGCCATTTGGGGAAAGCTTCGAGGGAGAGAAGAAGAAGAGAGAGAGAAGAGAGAGAAAAGAGGAAGAAGAGGAGAGAGGAAGCGAGTCTTCCAATGTTGCTACCTTCCCGGTTATCCTGTTGGACCCTGTTTCCGAAGCCCAACATTCGAAAGCCTAAAAACATGAAGGGCTCAAAACCGATCACAAACCGATCCAAAATTGGGGAACTTCGAATTGAAATTTCAGACCGGCTTCCTCAGAACATTTGTTCCCCCTCAACTTACGATTCTAACGCCACCAAAAACACTCAATTTGGCTTAGAAATGAAGAAATATTGGCCGAAACACTTTCTGCTCTTACCAAACAAAAACTGAAAACTAGTGTCAACTTCTCTTCAAAATTTGAAAATCTTAGAGACTGAATCTTGATCGGACTTCTTCATAAAATTTGTAGGTCTATTTCCTTAGTTTAATTTGAAACTAAAAATCACCTCAATCGGAGCTCTACACTTAAAGTTATCACCAAAAGACTGAAGTCTGTTCCGGAAAACATCCACTCATCAACTCTAATCCGATCACCTCACTTTGATTTAATCCATCTTTTTGAAATTAAAGTTAAAACTGATCAATTTGGTATGGAAAGATAGAAAAATGTCTTAGGAGTCCAATGCTTTGAGAATCGGATCAATCGGAGGTCGGACGAAAAATTTATGGCCAAACTCCAAATTTAGCAAACTTGGTGGCTATGGAAAGATAAAAGACAGCTCTACAATTTTATGAAGGACTCCGAACGAGCTAAGGCTCTAAAGGGGGTCAAAAGTTTGCTCAAAGATGACTGATCGGCAACTCTTCATAAACAGTACTGA
>JAOQMQ010000195.1:27088766-27100511 GCA_027563845.1 Erythroxylum subrotundum | reverse complement strand
ACTCACGTTTCTTTCTTCTCAAAATACAAGACAACACTTTTCTTTCCAATTATGCCCTTAATGAATGTAAATTGTCCATTTTGCCCCTTCCTTTAATGCCTATGGCTTTTAAACTTAAGTGATCTTCCAAAAATACCCTTATACAATCTTACTACCTTAACACCTTAATTCAATTAACCTATGTCATAAAACCTTACTAACATTAACATAATAATTAACTCCACAAAATAAATCCATAAAGACCTCATAATTAATTTAAATCATGCTTAACTCCAATAAAATAATAAGAAAAATTTCGGGGGCCAACATTGTGTGTTGGAGGACAAAATAAAAATGATAGTCAATTTGGCAATCTCAACTGTAGGAGAAGTCCTCTAGCTCCATAGAAAATAAGCCTTTTAACTCTTCAGTAATAAGAAAAATATGCATACTTAAATATCTTAGGATCAAAAGAAGTCTTTTAACTCATAGAAAGAAGAAAAATATGCAGACCTAATTTTCTTAAGTTTAGGATAAATCTTTTAGCTCTGTCATTTCAATCAAAAACATGTTGGCTTAAATGCCTCATATTTAGGAGAAGTCTTCTAGTTCCATATTATGAAAATTGCAAGTTGGATGAAATGCCTCAATTTCAAAAGAAGTCTTCTAATTATTTAGCAACAACAATAACATACAAGTTCAAATGTCTCAAGTACAAAAAAAGTCTTGTAACGCCTTGATAATAAGAAAAAAATGTAAGTCAAATCTCTCAAGTCTAAGAGAAGTCTTCTAGTTCTTTAAAAAAAAACTAGACTTCACATACCTTAGGTTTAAAATTTTAACAATATGTTTGATAAATTCAATTTGTGATACTTGAAAAAAAATGCAAGTATAGAGTTATATACCAAATCTTGAAAATAATATGTAAAAGTTAATTCATGATAATTGGGGAAATGGAAGTATAAGTAACATATTAAATCATGAACATACAATTGCTTAATAAAAACATATGTATAAAATGCATATTTATGCATAAATTCTATAGTTCTAAATAAAATTGAGTGATAAAATAGCATGAGTCCTCAAAAGACATTAATTCATAAGACTTAGCCTAAAAACAATAAGATTGAGTGTTCAAGATATGAAGGCACATAAAGTAATGCTATAAAAGATAGGATTAAGAAAATATAAGTCCTAGGAAGAATATCAAAAGTCATAGTTACAATTATATCCCTATAAACCAAGAGGATGAAAAGACGTGAGAAGAATAAAATCAGCTAATAGATATAAGGTTGCCACTAGAAGTAGTAAGGGGATTCTCACATATAAGGCTAGAAGAGTTATCTTATGTAGGAGCAGTCACCTAAACATTCACTACCAATTCCATACAATTCATCATGTTCTTTGGTTTGAGTAGGATTATGTTCTACAAAAGTGTTGGCAATATCCGAATTTGCAAAGGATAAGTTTGTAAACTTTTTCTCGACAAGCTTCCTATCAGCCTCAAACTCTGTCATCATAATATTTAATCTTGTTGTCATAATTTCAATTATCAAAAGACTTAAATTTGTGATATTGGTGAATAATTTCAAACTTAATTTGTCACCTCAAATTTTAATTTATTGTTATCAAGTTCCCTCTTTAGACGTGCATTCTCTTCTTTCCTTTCACTTTCTTTACAAGCTCATCTAGGCATTTAAAAAACTACTCCTCTGCTTTCTAGCTACTCATCTACTTTATTCTTCTCCTTTTTAATTGATTGTGGTTCTTGAATGTGTATGTTGGAAACCAACCACGATCAAATCACAAATGTAGTGGAAAAATAAAATTTTATAGTTTCCAGTTGGATCCTGATAATTGAATAACTTAAATAGATAAAATTGAATCATAAAATATAAAATCGTACCTAATTTGATTTTTCTATTTAAATTCTTTTGAAACTTTTTCGATGTGCCAATCACGAGCTGTTCATACATTTAGCCGTTAACAATATCCACAAAGTAGTTTCTCAACCTTTAAAAGGAGTTAAGCAGGAGTGCTAGCTCCCTTATGCTTATTCCTATTTATAGAAAAAGCATCAGCGTTTTTTAATTTCTATGAAAATTAAACACCTCAAGTATAATTAAAGTCAAAGTCTAATTATAATTAATTTTATTTTATTGACTTTGACTTTAATTATACTTGAGGTCAATAAAATGTCTCAAAAATATCTCATATTTGGTTCTTAACTTTCTCAAACTTTATAATTAAGTCAAACTTAATTGAAGTTGATTTTCCTCTCATAAATTGCTGTTTATGTGTGACTCATTAGGCTCCTAATATATTGACAACGATTATAATTGTAATAATTAAAATTAGATAAATTAAAACTCTTTTTAATTTATCTTTAATTCTTCAATTAAACAATTTATAATCATAGACCAAGATTGACGTCTAGTAACATGTCATGACCACGCAAATATTAAGAATGTCAAAGTGGTTTGACTGAACGTATCCATGCATGGTTATGATATATAATTTAATCCTTTTGTCTTCCAATGTTCCAATTAAACAAAGTATGGATATGGTGTGTAATATCCTATTTTCTGGAACATGCTTAGGGTTCAACCCTATATCAAGCATTGCATATACATGTATAACAATAACATTCATACACGAATTGATATTTGTACACATTACAAGTAAGTATATCACTCATTTGGCATATCCCGGGGTATGAAAAATGTTAAGTGACTATGATGTGGATTTTGAATTGTTATGTTTTGAATTTTGGTTTGATTGGATTCCAATTAGTAAATTTTAATTAATTGTTATTAATTGGGAAATTGATGAATTAATATGTACAATTGGAAAAAAAAATACCAAGTGTAGGATAAATTGATACATAAAAAAATTAGGATGATTACGCCTATAATTGGGAGACATTTGGCATAGTTATATAACTGGCAAATGGACCAATTAGTGTGTGACATGTGGACTAATTATAATGAGACACGTGAATAGATTAATTGGTGACATATGGAAATTTAATGTGTGGATTAATGGCAGCATATGAAATGGGCAAGTGGATTCCATGCCTTAAGACATATGTCTTTGAAAATTGGTGACACCTAGCATGTTCATGAAGCAAATTCTGAAACCGCTTCAAACTTTTCTCTGTAGTCTAGTTTTTACTCTAGTTAAATTGGTACACGAAATTCACACCTTAACCTCTGGCAAAATAGCCAAGAAACTAGTTATTTTTTGTCTTGTGTTTCCACCGAAACTAGCTCATCTTCACCTTAAGTTTGTGATGAATTTTTCCTGCTTAGAGGGCTAGTATAATCTGAAGTTTTGAGCTGAATTGTTAGCCTAATAAGTAACTAGCAATATGATCTTTATGACATGCTTAGTAGAATGTGAATCATGCTTGAATTGGAATGAAATGCATGTAATGTTGGTGATGATATGTGCTGGAAATATGTTGATTAAACTTGGAAGTTTTCTATGCTTACTTTTGGTGGTTGAAAACCGTGGGATATAGATTGGTTCATGGATGAATTAGATCTGGATTTGAAGTATAATGAAGGTAGATTTATGCTAAAGAAAGATGTTAATTAAGTGTTCTTGAATTGAGAAATAACTAAGACTATATACATAATAATGTAATATTTTCTAGTTTCATTTTTTATGCATGAAAGACAATGAGTTGTGAGCTATCAACTGAATAATTTTGAACTGGAATTGGAGATTATATTGATGAGGAATTAGAGTATAATTCAGGTCTAATTGAGGCATGAATAAGGTGTAAGACGTGAGTTAATTGTAGTGGTGTCACTGAACAGAAATTGGTATTTTGGCCATAACTTGAACTGTAGATATCCAAATAGGGTGATTTCAATTTTAGATTAAACTATATCTATGTGTCTACAATTTTTTTGAAGGAATATAATTTTAATTTTGACTCTAAGGGTTTTGAAAGTTGGCTTGAAGTTGAGTTTTGGATTTTGTCACTGTTTGAGAATAGTCTATAGCAATTTGGGTATAACTCTAGGAATAATGAACCAAATTGTATGAAATTTAGTTAATTAAAAACTTAAGACATAGAAGAACATTGTTTCAGTAGAACATAATATCTAGAAACCTCAATTTCTATGTCATAATGGCCATACAAAACTGACCTGAAACCTGTCCTGGGAAAATCTGGAAAAACTAATGAATGAATTAGATGAGGACTTTTGGATAACCCATCCCACGATTGTGGGAATTCATACACGGTCGTGGAAATTGCATAGCAGTAAACAAAATGTTCTTTTGTGTGATTTTTGAACCAATTAAGGATAACGAACTTAACTATGATGGATTTGGACTGGATTGTGGTTTTAAATGAACATAATTTGATGTTGGAAAAGTTGGTTAAATGTATGATAAGTTTTGATTGATAATTGATGTTTTACTTTAAGGAAAAAAATGCTTGATAAAAATGCATCTAAGTTTGGAATGAAGGAGTGTTAAAGGAATGAAGAAATTCATATGAATGCAAATGTATTCCAAAGGATATTAATAATGCATTAAGAATGAATGAATGAGAATTGTGAATTATGTGAAATATTTGTAATGCTAAAAAAGAGTTAGTAAATGTATGGTTAGTGAATGGAGCATGATCAAGTCTACTTAAGGTATTAACCTAAATTCAAACAAGACATATCCAAGTGACAATATGTGAATGATTATGAATTATGATTAAGGAAACATACCCGGGATAGTCACTGGGCATGCATTGAACATAGCACATATATGTATATGCATAAATGAATATGTATTTGATTTATCAACTTTGTAATGTGAATTCTGTGTGTATTGTACGATGTATAGACACTCAAATCAAACGCCATTATCAAGACACTGTCGGTCCATCCAGGCAATAGCATATACTGGAGCGTACTATGAGTAACCTAGATGTTCTCACTAGGATTGATTTATTTCTAACTTCCAGTTGTTGAACTGTTAATGATCTTATTGTAATTGTGATATTACTTATTTCGAACAATTGATTGTCCGAGGAGTTCGATATTCGGGACTGTATTGGGTGCGTTTGTGATTTGAATGTGAATAAGGAAATTGAATATTCAACTAGTTGTTGAATGTCAAACTTAGATCCGATGAATTGTGAAAATTGAATGTGCTCATTGACTAAAAGTGACTGATGATATATTATATGAACTGTTATACTCCATTACATGATGTATGTTCACATAAAGGAGTTGTAACCGGAGTAGTCAACGTGAAAAGAGCTTTAAGCTCAGTTATGCATATGAGAGCCTCATGCTCAACGTTTAATGACCTCAATATCCACAACGGATACGAGACAATACTAAAATGAGCTCAGTATCTACAACGGATACGGGACAGTGAAATAGACACTCGATCACAACAAAACAAAAATAGAAGTGAGTCGCATATACATCTGCATTTGTGCATTATGATTAAGAATCTATTTCTGAAATTGTGATGATAAAGTGATATGCTACATTTGAGTAATTGATGTTAATGTGGTTGACTGGGATATATATAAGATCTGAAAGATTATATGAAATGTGTGACATTCATTATGTCTTATTGAGATGAAGAATGTTTGAGTTTGGTTATATTTGACATAATTGTGTATTTGATGTAAGTGAGTCCATCGATGATGGTTAGCTCACTGAGTTCGTAAAACTCATCAAAATTGCAATGTGGCTTTTCAGGTACAAGAGAGGAGATCTAGTTCCTAAGTTACTCTAGAAGAACGATTTTGGATTAAGAAATGGCTCAAAGGTCTATCAGCTGACGTCTTAGGAATAGTAGATTATTTTATGTAGTTTACTTATGTCATGTAAAACTTTTGTATAAAAGCTTGTAAACTTTCAAATGTTTTTGTAATGTAAATATTTGTTTTAATGACTACAGTGTAAATCATGTTTGTAATAGAATGAAGAGTAGTAGTTGTTTTTAAGAATTGTGTTATTCTTTATGATGCCATATAAGAGAACATAATTGTTCTAACATGCCATTATCATAGGATATGTACTTGAATGTCGTCTGGATGTTCTGGTATATACTCTATGGTAGTGGGGTGTTACAATTTTGGTATTAGAGTATGGTTTGGCGTCCTTAGGGACATATAAGAGCATTTAGACATGATATATTGTGAGAAATTTGTATAGTGATCACGAGTATTGTTTGATATAGGTCATTCGCCATAGAAGATCAAGTCGTATAGTCAGCTGACCTTGAGTCCATAGGAGCCAGTAGAGAGTCTCTAGTACCTTAGTCAGAACAGATGCCTCCAAGAATTCCTGAGAGAAGGGAGAGGAGGTATGATGAGGTCCAAAAGCAGGGGGTTGTAGTCTTCTATGGAAGTACAGACCCTGCAGAAGCAGAAGGTTGGTTGGAGTGAACTGAACAGGTGTTCGATCAGATGGATTGCGAGTTCGATGAAAGATTTGATTATGCACTCTCACTACTGCAAGGTCCTGCATATCAGTGGTGGAAGACTGTTCCTGACTGAAGTGGGAAGACTTTCTAAAAGTTTTCAAGGAGAACTATATGCCAAAAATCTACCTGGACTGAAAAATGAAGGAGTTCCTCGATCTGAAATAGGGGAACTCCACTGTAGCTCAGTATAAAGTACGGTTCAATGAGGTGATGGGGTATGCTACAGCCTTGATCCCAATAGAGGAAGATGAGGGTAGACAGTTCGAGGATAGGCTAAATATGGAAATCAGAATAAGGCTGGCCATTACCAATCTGAGTAGTTTTGTTGAACTGAGAGCTACTTCGATCAAAATTGAGCAGTTGCTAAAGGATGGACAAGCAGAGTATAGACAGGAGCCCAGAGTGAAGAGATCTGTAGAATTCAAGTTAAATCTAGTAGGAGATTTAGTAAACACCAAAGCAGACCGCCACGATCACAACAGAGATCGAGACAATTAGGGCTTAGGTCAAGATGTGGCTTTAGCTATTCTGGCAGAGGTTAATTGTCTGGGGGGTAGACATATAGCAGGCAACCATCACAGATGCCCAGTTGTGAGCACTGTGGAAAGAAAAATGGTAGGGAATGTTGGAGGTTAACGGGAGCTTGTTTACATTGTGGCTCTCATGAGCTTTAGCTTAGAGATTGTCTTGCTAGAGCCCAGTCTGGAGTGAGAGGGGGCTCAGTGACTGAGACGACTGTCTAGCAAAGTAGAGCCAGTGGAACGGGACTAAGAGGCAGATGTAGAGGCAGAACTATTTTTGCAGGTCATAGTGTTAGGACTGAAGTGCGGAGTCATCAACCACAGTCCCAACCCAGAATTTTTGTTATCACTAGACAGGAGGCTCAGGACTCCCCAGATGTCATTGCAGGTATGTTACATGTCTTTCAATTTGAGGCATTTGCATTGTTAGACCCTGGGCCTACACATTCATTCATCACCCCACATCCGACATCTAGACTACATTGTAAGAGAGAGATACTGAAATGCGGTTTAGTAGTGAGTACTCCAGTAAGTAGTACTACAATGATTGGGGAGATATGTAAGGAGTGTATTATACGAATCGATCAGGCAGAGTTAAAGGTTGACCTGATAGTACTACAGTTGAAGGAGATAGATATTATTCTAGGCATGGATTGGCTCATTACTCATAAGGTCATGATGAACTGCTATACTAAGGAGGTGATCATTGAATTCCCTAGTCAGTCAAGAGCAGTATTTAGAGGTATTAGTCAAGTAGTGCCATCTAGGTTGATTTCTTCGATGAAAGCCTTGAAGTTGATCCGAAGTGGATGTCAGGCTTATTTAGCCTACGTGACTGACATCCGTATTGGGCAGATAGTTCAGGATATTCTGGTTATTATGGATTTTTCGAACATTTTTCCCAGTGAGTTACCGAGTAAACCCCAAAAAGAGAGACGGAGTTCATGATTGACCACGTTCCAGGTACCGCTACTATATCGATTCCTCTATATAGGATGGCACCTATGGAACTGAAGAAGCTCAAGGTCCATTCGCAACAGTTGTTGGGTAAGGGTTTCATCAAACCCAGTGTGTCACCTTGGGGAGCTTCAGTGTTGTTTGTGAAGAAGAAGGATGGGACATTAAGGCTATGTATTGATTATAGGCAGTTAAATCGGGTGACAGTGAAGAATAAGTATCCTTTGTTAAGGATAGATGATTTATTTGATCAGTTACAAGGAGTTCGGGTGTTTACTAAACTAGACTTGAGATCGGGGTATTACCAATTGAAAATAAGAGAAGCTGATGTACCAAAGAGTGCATTCAGGACCAGACACGAGCACTTTGAGTTTTTAGTGATGCCTTTTGGGTTAACAAATGCTCCGACGGCTTTTATGGCATTAATGAACAATGCATTTCAACCTTATTTAGATCATTTTTTGATTGTATTCATTGATGATATTTTGGTGTACTCGAAGAGCAGTGAGGAACATTCTGAACATTTAAAGCTAGTGTTACAGATAATGAGGGAGAAACAATTGTATGCCAAGTTTAGTAAGTGTGAATTTTGGCTGGATCAAATAGTGTTCTTGGGTCACATAATGTTTGGACAAGCCATGCAGGTGGACCCAAAGAAAGTTGAGGCAGTAATGAAGTGGGAAGCCCCAAGGAATGTATCTGAGATTTGGAGTTTTCTTGGGTTAGCAAGATATTACAAGAGATTTATCGAGGGGTTTTCACTGATCTTAGCCCCTTTGACAAAACTTCTAAGGAAGGATGTACCTTTTAGATGGACTGACGAATGCCAAAGGAGTTTTGTGGAGTTAAAATATCAGTTGACTACAACACCATTGTTAGCTATTCCATCTGGATCTGGAGGATATGTAGTATATAGTGATGCTTCATACCAGGGGCCAGGATGCATTCTGATGTAGTATGGTCGAGTGATTTCATGTTCATCGAGACAGTTGAGATATCATGAGTTCAATTATTCAATTCATGATTTGGAATTGGCTGCAGTGGTATTTGTTTTGAAGATTTGGAGACACTATCTATATGGTGACACATTTCAGATATTCATATATCATAAGAGCTTGAAATATTTATTGAGTTAGAAAGAATTAAATATAAGATAGAGCAGATGAATTGAGCTACTAAAAGATTATGATTATACGATTGAATATCATCCTGGTAAAGCTAATGTGGTAACAGATGCATTAAGTAGAAAGTCCAATAGCAATGTGGCACAGATATAGGCCTCAAGGTTATCAAACTTAGTACAACTGAGGGCATTGAATGTTTAATTGAATTTGGAGCAGAATGAAGCATTAGTAGCTACACTGAAGCTTAGGCCAATATTGCATGAGAGAATCATAAAAGAACAGAGTAAAGATCCAGAATTAGTGAAGCTTATTGAGAAGTTAAAACAGGATTCGAGTTATGAGTTTGAGTTGATAGATGAGACACTGTGGTTGAAGCAGAGATTATGTGTACCTGATGTTGATGATTTGGGAAAAGAGATTCTGGAAGAAGCACACATGGCAACTTATGCTATGGATCCTGATACTACCATGATGTACGGTACGTTAAAACAAAATTTCTGGTGGCCAGGGATGAAGAAGCAAGTGGCAGAGTATGTCGTTAAATGTTTGACTTGTCAATAGATTAAGGCTGAGCATCAAGCTCCGATTAGGAAGTTACAATCATTGCCAATTCCGGAGTGGAAATGGAGAGAATTACTATAGATTTTATTATGGGATTGCCTAAGACTTCGAGGCAACATGATGCTATTTGGGTCATTATTGATAGATTGACGAAATCGGACCATTTCTTACCTGTGAGGGAGAATAGTTCACTAGATCAATTGGCCCAGAGGTATGTGAATGAGATTGTAAGATTGCATGGCATCCTAGTATCTATTGTGTCGAATCAGGATCCCAGATTCACTTCCAGATTTTGGGGTAGTTTACAGTCATCCACGGGTACGAAGTTAAATTTCAGTACAACATTTCATCCTCAGACAAATGGACAGAGTGAGAAGACTATTAGGACTATTGAGGATATGCTTAGAGCTAGTGTTTTGGAGTTCCAAGGAGCATAGAACCAGTATATAGCACTTATTGAATCTGCATATAATAATCACTATCACAGTAGTATCGGTATGGCTCCATATAAAGCCTTATACGGCAGGAAATGTCGGTCACCACTGTATTGGGATGAAGAAGTTTTAAGGATCGTTGAAGGTCCAGAATTGATTCAGGATACTGTGGATAAAGTGAAATTGATCCAAAGTAGAATTAAAGCAGCACAAGATAGACAGAAGAGTTATGTGGATCAACACAGGAGAGATATGGAGTATCGGGTGAGAGATAAGGTGATTCTAAGGGTTTTTCCTTCGCAAAGAGTGCTGAGGTTTGGTAAAAAGGGTAAGCTTAGCCCTTGATAGATTGGTCTATATGAAATCACAGAGAGATTTGGACCATTAGTCTATAAGTTAGCACTACCTATTGAAATGGCTTAATGTGTTTCATTTGAGTATGCTTATGAGATATCGATCTGATCCGATGCATGTTTTACCAATTCAGGAAGTCGAAATTGCAAGTAATCTAAGTTATGTTGAGGAACTGAATGATTCCATTGGTTTAATTCCTTTAGAGGAATCATTCAAGTGAAGAAGCAACATGGGAAATGGAAGAGAACATGAAAAGACAGTCCTCCTACCAATTTGATCATTCAAGTAAGAATTTCAAGGACAAAATTTCTTAAAGAGGGAGAATTGTAATATCTTGTTTTCTGGAACATGCTTAGGGTTCAATCCTAGATCAAGCATTGCATATACATGCATAACATTAACATTCATACACGAATTGATATTGATGGATCTCGTTTCCGGAACCCAACTTTCTTGCGAAAACATGAACGCGTGCCTATTACCTTGAAGGGCTTTTTTTTTCATTGAACCCTTGTAGACATTATCAATTCATCTTCGTTCTCATAACGATCCAAAAATTCACTCACAATTTGTTCAATGGCGTGCCCATATCAATCAAACACCATGCTCAAACTCATTTCTCCGATTTACGAACAGAATTTGGCAACCTTCAGACCCGAATTTCAATTTGACTTCTTTATATAAATCATAGCCCTATGTCTCTTGTTTAATTTGAAGCAAGAATCACCTCAATCAGAGTTCTATAGCTCAAGATATCATCAAAATATCGAAAAGTGCACATACTCCAATCATGCTCTTCTAACTGACCTCTCACTTGTTTTAGTACAAACTTCCTCAAATTAACTCCAAATGGCACAAATTTTTATGAGGAAAACGATACATATCTTAGAAAGCTATTGGTCTAAGAATCACCTCAATTGGAGGTCGGATGAGGGAGTTATGCCTAAAAGAATAGACCATGTTCATACCCTAAATCAATTTGAATATACCTTGGCGCGATCACCATAACTTTCAATCTAGAATTCTGATTGCGTTTGTTTTTGTACCATTAGAAAGAATACATCTAGACCTACAACTTTCATGAAGACCACAAATTCAGATTCGGCCTCTAACAGTGTCAAAATTCACAATCTTTCCAGTGAATGTCGTTAAACGGACATGACATGCATCGGGTAAACTGCACCATTTCACCCGAGAAGGTCCGTTAAACGGACTTCCATGTCCGTTTAACGGACATACACTGGGCAAGGGTTCCTTTTGTACCCGAGAAGGTCCGTTAAATGGACACCAAGTCCGTTAAACGGACATGGGGGCTCCCCAAAGTCCTCCAAACCCTCTTTCATGCTTCCTACAACCATC